>CM061132.1:151142735-151167132 GCA_030789695.1 Scilla litardierei | reverse complement strand
TCACTCGGCCGATGGCTTCATGGTACTCGGGCGGTCGGGATTATTCACTCGGCCGAGTGGGTCTACTGAAGCTCGAGCAGCCGAAAAACAGTAACATGGCGATTTTTGAAGGGCTTCGTCTGGGCGCCACTCGGGCGGACGGGGTCTCGTCACTCGGCCGATGTGGTCTCCGTCGCTCGGCCGAGTGCACATATAAATCGTGTCTGCTCTGGTCGGCCGAGCGGTGTCTCTCTGGTCGGCCGAGTGACTCATTCACTCGGCCGAGTGGGACACTAAAAATGCCCAGATTGCTTATTTTGGCCTCCTCGTCGCTCCTGCGACGTCCGTTCTTCTTCCGCTCCTCTCCAACAGCAAAATACCCTTCGGGGATGTCGTCGGTGACCGTCTGGAGTAAGCACATCTCGAGATCACTCCAAATCGCGCCAAATCACCTGAAATGCGACAAAAACAACAACTCGTGAAGAGCATCGCAATATCGTCGATATATCGTGAAAAAACATGATTTGGGCGATCTAAATGGCATGCAAACATGCGGGAAAAAGGTGTAAAATAAGGAGTGATCAACGATCTCCATAACTGCGCTCACAAAGAATTAGTTCACGATATATTTATGTTTGTTCATCATCCAAAACCAAATCTGGGGAGTCCAATATCCAACATTCTCCCCCTTTTTGGTGATGACAAACCAACATAAATAATAATCAAAAATAATGATTCAAATATAATTTACTTACTCCCCCTGCATTGATGACACGTTAATCTCAAAATTAAATAATAATCATAAGCATCAAGCAGACGAGTAAAGTATAAAATGAGAATCCATTATTGAAATATCGGATTTGAAATCCAATTTTTATATCTTAACTCCCCCTGAATCTAACATATCAAATTAGATTCTTGGAAAAATGCTTTAAATTATCATTTAGCTCATCGTCAGCATTAGCAAAAAGAGCGGGAGGAGATCAACGACAACAACAATGGCTTCAAAAATAAAAGCACGGGAGTCGTAGAATACGACCACGGTCCAAATGACACCAAATACGAATTAAATCAAAGCGTGTCAATGAGTCCAAAGTCGAAAATCGATAAATAAATTCATCAAAACTCAAATTAATTTTACGAATTGAGTTATGGAATACACTCTCCAATATCAACATTCTTGGTTAATTTAGTGCATGGAAAACAATTCTATGTTTTCATAGAAATAATTTCTATTTAACCAAGTTATTATCGTCGAGCGACGAAATCAAACATCAGAGACATTAAAAAGAATATAATGTGCAGAAGAGAGTAAATGTCAACATCGATGTATATATATATATATATATGAAGCATGGGTACATCAAAATGATACATCGACAACATACATATAAGCGATCCAACGATCGAAGCACAAAATACATCACATCACACAGCTGATATCAGAGTATCACAAAACATACAAAAAATCTCAAAACATCATATAAGATACATCAAAATATATCAAAATGATCCAAAATCATAACCACCCACGCTATCCTACCCAAACTCTCTCACACTACATATATCATCCAAAGTGCTCTAAGAGAGTCCTCAGAGAAGCTCAGGAGGCAGCGGGAGGATCTGCAGCAGCAGCAGGCTCTGTAGTAGTGGAGGTGGTCACCGGATCAGCAGAAGTGTCCACGGGAGCGACGGGAGTGGCCTCGGGAGCACCAGACGTAGTATCCACCGCATGTATGGTGGCACCAGGTGTGCTCTCGGGGGTCAACGGTAGAAGAGGCAACAGCACCAGAAGTGCCCTTAGGGGCACGAGCAGCAACACGAACAAGCTCCTAGATATCCTCCTCATCCAACTCCTTCTCGTCAGAAACTGACGGAGGGATCTCAATGCCCAAACGAGAAGCGATACGAGCAAGTATCTCCTCAGTACGAGCATAACGAGACTCCATACGTCTCACCGAACGTGCGAGCTCATTAAGAGTGGTAGAGGGAGTAGGAGCAGCTGAGGCTGAAGCAGACGCTGAAGCAGAGGGGGTCGTCCTTTGTACGTGACGAAGCGCCGCAAGAGACTTCTTGACGGCCGTCGCATTCAGAGGGGGACCGAGGGGACGCTCATCATCAGGGGGCAAAGGGACACGAAAGTGGCGAAAGACAAGTGTCAGAAGGCAAGGATATGGGATATGAGCAGATTTCGTGGACTTACGGATACACTCGAAAGAATCCATCTTATCGAGAATGATCCGAGCCCAGTTAATCTCGCTCCCCATGAAGATGGCATATATGAGTTTGAGGAATGGCTGGGATGGCAAAGAAGAGGAGCCATACTTCAGAAGGAGGCACGACTTCAGAATCAGATTTAGGACCCAGCCATTCGGCTTGAAAGACTTCGAGGGTACGCCAATCATGGCAGGAGGAATCTCATGAAAAATCTCAGAAAGGATGACCTGGTCAAGGGAAGAGATGTCATCGACGGAGATATCGGAAGGGAGGAGGCCAGAAGAGGAGAAACCAATCAACTCCCCTAAGATTTCTGCCGTGAGGACAATTGGTGTCCCCAAGACAGTTGTCTCAATGGAGTGGGTCTCGTCGTACTGACCCCAGACACGGTTCGCGTAAAAGAGTTTGACCAGACGGGGGTATGGATGTTCGCCTTAGGGTCATACCGAAGATAATCGATAAGACCGCTAGACGAAAGGAGATCAACTAGGCCTGGGAAGTCAGAGAACTGTATGAAGTGCTCCAACAGCAGCGGGCAGTGCTCGATACGGTTGTAAGCCGCGAGACACAACGGGTCGTCGGGACACAACGAAATATCGACACCGCCAGCTGGCATCGGAGCCTTCCCCTTAGGCTGACGAGTGGAAGTACGGGGTGGAGGAGTAGGTTCCCTATGGCTAGGCTCAGTCTCAGGTATGTATTCCGTGTCAGAATCGTCAGGCGGAGTGGGGGCACGGAAAGAAGCTGGTGAAACGGTTTCCTTCCTAAGCTTGGATCTAGGCTTCGCTACCGCCGTCCTCTTCTTCTTAAGAGGAGGCGAAGACGACGATGGGTGGGTTGATTTCGAACGGCGTTTGGGTTGCGAGGGTTCCCTAGGAGGTGACTTGACCGACGCCCCGTTTACGGTTTGGGCGCGGTGTCGTTTTACCGCAAGTGCACGGTTAGTGTAGGGTGCGGGTTTATCGAACACAGGGAGGTGGATGGCTTGAGTGGCTACTAGCCTCGCCTAGGTCGTGTGCTAGCTACGTGGATAGTATGGGTGGAAGTGTAGAAATATAAAGAAAGAAATGAAAAGGACACGAAATGAATCCCCGCTAACACGGGCTAGAGCACTCATGACACTTGGCATTTGACTTGACCCAGGGTGAGACATTGCCCCAAAAGGTGGTACCTAGCGTCCATGGCCCGATATTCCGGTCGGTGCCAAGCACGCTAGGCCTACCCGGTTACGGACGGTGGGCATTCCCATGTCCATTAACACCTTCCGAAACCGGGAGCATTAATGTCACAATGATATCTCCCAACACTTCGTCCAAGCCGCTCCCGCGCGCGAGGACTCGATGTCAACGCTCGGGGCATGAGCTATGGCTAGGGAGTCAACCGCCAAGTTTATTCCCCATTGGCCCGACGGTCAGAGGCGGTCTTTCTCCCGCCAATGACAATGAAACACCCCCGCGTAACCCTAATGGCCAAATAGGTCAAATGTGATTTCTAGCAATACATCGAAGCGGATCTTGACAGGACAAGCACCGGACCCCAATCCCCAACACAACTAGTGTGTTGCCGTACGAATTGGACTCAGACTGCTAGAAATCCCCATTGACACATTTCATCGAACACATGCCATGCAACCAAGCCAAATGTAAATTTCCAAGCATCAATCCTACCCTAACCCGTATTAAGGTTCATCAAACACTACTCAATGGTGAATAACATAAAAACAAGCAATAGAAAAGACATACAAACGTTCACCATCAAGCAACAATGAAAACAACACAAAACAATAGAAAATGAGAGAAGAAAACACTTAGCTTGCAATTGAGTCTTCAATCCATTACAAGATTTATTAGAAGATAAAACCTAATCTAACCTACCCTAATCCTCCCAACAAAGGGGCTGAAAAAGTCCTAAAAACTAGAGGAGAATCCTCTCCAAGTCGTGCCCCCAACCCCTATTTAAAACCCCTCAAAAACCCTCTTGGGTCGGGTTCAAAACTGTCAAAACAGGCCCACCCGATCGGGTGAAAACTCACCCGATCGGGTGGGATAAACAGAAACTCGACAGAAACTGAAATTGACTCAACCGATCGGTTGGACTCCCAACCGATCGGTTGAAGTGAGATTTCAGACAACAGCCAAATTCAGCACATAGCTGCGCTCAGAAAATTCCAGAAAAATCTAGAAAAATCGGATTTGGGCATGCGACCTATCGTTGGAAAGCTAACGACGATGCCGACACTAGAAAAATAAGAAATCACCCAAAATCCTTCTGGAATGATAGCAGATCTTCAATGAATGCATCAACAGCGCGCGAAAGCGGAAGAAAAGGCCACCCGATCGGTTGAAACATCAACCGATCGGGTGAGCCGCTTGTTGCTTTGGCCATCGGGCTTCGGGAGCTTCAACCGGTCACTGAAGAGAGCGGGTGGCGTGATCGGGTCGTTCTTCGGAGGAATCGGCTACAGATGAACCGATCGGGTGAAGGTCACCCGATCGGTTGGAATTCAGCTCCATTTTCCCGAGAACTCTGTTGGGATGAACCGGTCGGCGAACCGATCGGTTGACCTTGCGCTTCTCTCCAGCTTCAGTCCGGGTCGTGCACGCATGCATCACCCGATCGGTTGGCTGTGTCCAACCGATCGGGTGGGGGCTGAAAAGTGGCAATCTTGGTCGTTTGACCCCCTGGATCACGCGTGACCCCTCCCGTTGCTCCGGGGACTCATGATATCATCGTTTTATGTCCCAAATGCTGTAAGTTCCTGCAAATATACAAAAACAAGGAAAAGTGAAAGAAAATAAGAAAACACGAGAAAACGAATACAAGACGGCGGTAAAATACGGAGAAACACGGAAGAAAACGTGCGTGAATATATGAAATATAAACGCACGTCAAAATCCCCCAAGCTGAACTCTTCCTCGTCCTCGAGGAAGACGAGTGAGAGTAGGAGCTCGGAGGGAGAAAATAGAGAGAAGGAGAGAAAAAGAGAATTCTATATCCTAGATCGCCCGTAAGGGCCAACAAAATCAAACACGCCACACGAAGCAAGCATACGACAAAACACAACACTAAACCAAGGAATGTGAGTCCAAACAAGTGTCGTGGGCCCACGCGGTGAAGCGCAAGTGAGCATGGTCGTGTGATAGCAAACGGTGTCACTATCTACATTGTGCAATAAAGCTCGATATACACATATCCAAGATATGACCCAAATATCGATTCGAATTGAATAAAGCGGTGAATATATAGTTCAAGCATGCATGAGAATAGAGAGAGAATCGAAACATATCATGTGTCAGGGACTCCACAACTAGGGTTAAGGAAATCACCTCACTAAAGCCTAGATAATAGCTAAAAAGTTCCTAAGCCAAGTGTTTTCGATAACGACGGGGGTTGAGATGATGTGGAGAAGAACACTCGGTGCAAATTCTCGCCTTCCCTTTATTCATGGCAAGTATGAAAAAATATTCACACGGAAATTTTTTTGGGTCTTGGGTATTTGTATTTTTTTTTTGATTTTGGGCTATACAAGATTTTTCTTTTCTTTTCTTTTTGGGTTTTTCTTTTCTTTTCTCCTTTTTTTTTTGGATTTTTGGGATATTGGCTATACACATGTGTACTCTCCCAAGTGGGAGAACGGTACACGACGAGGGGATTTGCACCAAGTAAAACAAAAAGAAGTCGAAATCTAAACACTTGGGCAAAGGAAACTATTTTCGCTAAATAGAGCGTAGGCTAAATGGGTTATCCTAGTCCTTAGTTGTGGAATCCCGACACATGCGAAATGAAGTATACGATATATATAGCATGCATATAGAAGCAGACATTAGAAGCAAATACCGCATATTCAATATCGAAGCATGATAATCTAGGGGTCATTCCTGGACAGGTATATAAAGTAAAATCACAAAGCAGAAGCACACCAAATGCTAGTCACGACACACGACTCACAAAAAGCTAAGTGGACCCACGAAGCATGAAATGCAATGGACTCGGCTTCCTAGGGTTAGTGAATGTGATTATCGAAGCTATGCTAAGTGTGCGTGTGATTTTCGTGGCAATTCATCATAGGGTTCATCTCTAGGAGAAAGAGATAAAAAGAAAAAAAGAAAAAGAAAAAGAAAAACACGGAGAAAAACGACTCAAATAACGAAGAAAAAGAGACAAAAGACGCACGAAGTGCGACTCCCCCAAGCTAAAACTTGCATTGTCCTCAATGCAATAGTAGTGAATACGGGAGGGCAATGAAAATGGGGGGGAGTTACGCACCGACACAAAAAATGAAAAACACGAAAAACACATGAGCGAAATTAAAAAATAAAGAAAAAGAAACACTAAAATAAAAGATATGAAACACGACAAAAGAACACATAGACACAGACACACAACAACGACACGCAAAAACATGCACACAAAAGTCGATTTCCCCCCAAGCTGAACATGACAATGCTAGCAAAATGATATGATCAATGGGGATGTAGAGATATGCTAGGGGGAAAATCGGAAAAGAAAGAAATCAAAATGCAGGAGAGACAGTGTGCTCATTCTCCTCGGAAGAGGAAGAGGGTGAAATGATAGAAGGGCACGACATGAAGGGTTATTAAGATGCAAAAGCAAATCCTAGATACGCTCCCCTCGCTAATGAGAGGAGACGAGATTATTCAAATCTAATCTAGAAAGCGGTAAATTTTTACACTACTGGATTAGGATACACCTGAGCATAGGCGGATCCAAGATCTGAAGTGGGGCAGGTAGCTGCTCTAACTGCTCCTTCTGTGGCTCCGCCAGGAGCGCTGTGCCACGTGTGCCAATGGACCCAAGCAATGCACCTCCAAGCATCCCTCGTAGGTGTCCACCTGCGACCTGCAAAGGACGAGGTGCATTAGTCCATGGCAAAAAATCTTTCCCCAAAATAAAAGTATCCCAGAGATAATCGTCAAAATAAGATGGAAAAATAGTGAAAGTGTGACGAATACTCCCTGAGAATGGGTCGCTATCCTCTATACTAGCGACGACCAAATCCTCGCTCTCCATAAGAAGTGGCTCTCCAGGTGGTGACACACCGCAACATACCTCAAGGGAATTCGATCCTGTGTCCTGCGAGAGATATGGTGTGTCAAAAATATATAAGTCTAAAGGAATAGGATGTGAAAAGCGAGACTTAAATGTGGAGTGAGAGTGAGTATGAAAATCTCCCTGAATAGGGGCAATATGCTCAAGTAGATGCTCATGCGCAGAAGAAGTGGAGCGTGACGGTAGAGGTAGAAGTGGCTCGGGCTCCATGGAGTGGACCATCGTATCCAAGCCCTCATGCACATCCTCCTCGACGATATGCTCATGCTCCACCATCTGCCCGATGTCCTGAATGACATCCTCATGGTTGACCACCGACCAAGGAGGAAGCTGTGACAGAGATGGCTGTGGAGGTGGATGTGGAGCGGACCACTCGTATGTGGTCGTGGTGTCGTCGTCCTCACGCACATCCTCCTCGCCGGTATGCATAAGCTCTGTGGTCTCCTCGGTGCTCTCGTAGGACTCATATGGGGTATCCAAATAAAGATGACAAGTCTCTCCCACAGATCCTAGAGAAATCTCCCCATCCTCACTATCATCATCAAAAAATGCTTCGTCATCCAAGTGGTAGTGTGGGAAAATTGGGGCATCGGTATGAGATGTGTCTATGGTGGCCGATGGCATGGTGGTCTCAACCATGAAAGTGGGTATATCCTCTCCTTCATCCTCTCTCCTCGGTGTCGGCTCGGTGATTGGTAACATCACGTTTTGTAAGAATTGGCCTTGATTAAACAAGGCACCTTCAAGGAGAGATACGAGACTTGATTCTTCTTGTGGTGGTGGAGGGATATAAGGCTGAGGAAATGGATGGGAGGTGTTTGGGTTATGGTTGTGGGAAAATGTATGGCCTTGGTGTGGGGGGAGGCTCTCAAGGCAATCATAATACACGTGCCCCGCCATCCCACAAGTCTCACAAACCAAAAATGAATAGGGATTGTAGCCTCTCATCTGAGCATCGAAATCTGATCTCCACATGGCAATATCAAAGATACCTGGACAACAAAAATAAGAAAACTAGAGAGGAGCGTCAATAGCACAAGAAAATAACAAAAAGATAATATAATGGTGGGGGAAAAATTTCTTGGTTATTGAATATTTTTAAAATAAAAAATAAAAAAAAGAAAAAGATTTTTTTTTTGTGTTTTTATGCGTAGTCTAACAAACCCAAGCTAAGCTAATATCAAACCGAACGCCTCCCCGGCAACGGCGCCAAAAACTTGACCGGCGCCCCGTTTACGGTATGGGCGCGGTGTCGTTTTACCGCAAGTGCACGGTTAGTGTAGGGTGCGGGTTTATCGAACACAGGGAGGTGGATGGCTTGAGTGGCTACTAGCCTCGCCTAGGTCGTGTGCTAGCTACGCGGATAGTATGGGTGGAAGTGTAGAAATATAGAGAAGAAATAAAAAAGACACGAAAAGAATCCCCGCTAACACGGGCTAGAGCACTCATGACACTTGGCATTTGACTTGATCCAGGGTGAGACATTGCCCCAAAAGGTGGTACCTAGCGTCCATGGCCCGATATTCCGGTCGGTGCCAAGCACGCTAGGCCTACCCGGTTCCGGACGGTGGGCATTCCCATGTCCATTAACACCTTCCGAAACCGGGAGCATTAAGGTCACAATGATATCTCCCAACACTTCGTCCAAGCCGCTCCCGCGCGCGAGGACTCGATGTCAACGCTCGGGGCGTGAGCTATGGCTAGGGAGTCAACCGCCAAGTTTATTCCCCCTTGGCCCGACGGTCAGAGGCGGTCTTTCTCCCGCCAATGACAATGAAACACCCCCGCGTAACCCTAATGGCCAAATAGGTCAAATGTGATTTCTAGCAATACATCGAAGCGGATCTTGACAGGACAAGCACCGGACCCCAATCCCCAACACAACTAGTGTGTTGCCGTACGAATTGGACTCAGATTGCTAGAAATCCCCATTGACACATTTCATCGAACACATGCCATGCAACCAAGCCAAATGTAAATTTCCAAGCATCAATCCTACCCTAACCCGTATTAGGGTTCATCAAACACTACTCAATGGTGAATAACATAAAAACAAGCAATAGAAAAGACATACAAACGTTCACCATCAAGCAACAATGAAAACAACACAAAACAATAGAAAATGAGAGAAGAAAACACTTAGCTTGCAATTGAGTCTTCAATCCATTACAAGATTTATTAGAAGATAAAACCTAATCTAACCTACCCTAATCCTCCCAACAAAGGGGCTGAAAAAGCCCTAAAAACTAGAGGAGAATCCTCTCCAAGTCGTGCCCCCAACCCCTATTTAAAACCCCTCAAAAACCCTCTTGGGTCGGGTTCAAAACTGTCAAAAAAGGCCCACCCGATCGGGTGAAAACTCACCCGATCGGGTGGAACAAACAGAGAGCTCAGATACGCAGAAACAGGTCTCACCCGGTCGGTTGACAAGTCAACCGATCGGTTGAAGTGAAATTCCAGACTGCAGCCAGTTTCAGCACATAGCTGCGCTTAGAAAATTCCAGAAAAATCTAGAAAAATCGGATTTGGGCATGCGACCTATCGTTGGAAAGCTAACGACGATGCCGACGCTAGAAAAATAAGAGATCACCCAAAATCCTTCTGGAATGGTAGCAGATCTTCAATGAATGAGCAGCGGTGCGCGAAAGCGGAAGAAAAGGCCACCCGATCGGTTGAAACATCAACCGATCGGGTGAGCCGTTTGTTGCTTTGGCCATCGGGCTTCGGGAGCTTCAACCGGTCACTGAAGAGAGCGGGTGGCGTGATCGGGTCGTTCTTCGGAGGAATCGGCTACAGATGAACCGATCGGGTGAAGGTCACCCGATCGGTTGGAATTCAGCTCCATTTTCCCGAGAACTCTGTTGGGATGAACCGGTCGGCGAACCGATCGGTTGACCTTGCGCTTCTCTCCAGCTTCAGTCCGGGTCGGACACGCATGCATCACCCGATCGGTTGGCTGTGTCCAACCGATCGGGTGGGGGCTGAAAAGTGGCAATCTTGGTCGTTTGACCCCCTGGATCACGCGTGACCCCTCCTGTTGCTCCGGGGACTCATGATATCATCGTTTTATGTCCCAAATGCTGTAAGTTCCTGCAAATATACAAAAACAAGGAAAAGTGAAAGAAAATAAGAAAACACGAGAAAACGAATACAAGACGGCGGTAAAATACGGAGAAACACGGAAGAAAACGTGCGTGAATATATGAAATATAAACGCACGTCATGACTCTACGGTCATAGGGGACGGTCGAGTAGGTTCGATCAGGATACGTGTTCTCGCCATAAGCGCGACGAGACACGAGCAAGTGACACAAGAGATCGAATTCTAGAACCCTAAAACAAACCCTAGGCCGAATGAACTAAGAAGTAAACCTAAACCTAAATGCTAAAATCAAACCCTAGGAGCAGTGAATGAACCCTAAACAGCTAGGAGAGGGAGTAGAGATACCTAGGGAGGAGGAGGAGAAAGATCCACGGCCGGAATTAGGTCGGAAAACGATGGAGGGAGAGGAATCTCGGGGGGTTTTTGGCTGGGAGAGGAGATATCGATCGACTAGAATGAAAAAAAAGTCGGTCGGGGCTTATAAAATCGATTGGAAGTCGAAAAGACCAAGCAGTCCCCGTCGCAATTAGTCGGTCACAGTTCAAGCACTGACCGACTAGATGATGATCTAGTCGGTCGGTCAATGAGCTTGAACCGACTAATTGTAAACAGTAACTGAAGCCAAAAATCTGACAAGAATTAGTCGGTCTAAGCTCATTCACTGACCGACTAGAACTGAATCTAGTCGGTCGGCCAATGAACTTGGACCGACTAAGAGAGTCCAAAAATTTTAGAATTTGAAATTTTGAGTTCTCTCCTAATCGCATTTGGACGAAACATCGAAATAATCTCACTAATCATTATACTACCCCATTAAACATCGAAAATCTGAAATTTGACGTTTATGAACAAATCGAGCGAAAATTCAACGAAAAATCCAGAAAATTTTAATAAATCTAGCATGTGCAAATATAACGAAATTTAATAGCTTGCAAGATTATTGAATAAAAATGAATCCTAAATCTCGGATTCACCCATAATCCCCAATTCTCGACGTAACCGCACAAAGGAGTCTTCCTTTAGAGGTTTCGTGAAAATATCGGCGATTTGCTTCTGTGTTTCAACGTACACTAATATGATGTCCTTTTTAGCAACATGATCATCTAAGAAATGGTGATGGATATCTATGTGTTTAGAACGGGAATGGTGTACCGGATTCTTAGAGAGACATATTGCACTTTGGTTGTCCACCATGATAGGGCAAGTATCACAGTTTATACCAAAGTCTTTAAGAGTGTTTCTCATCCAAAGAACCTGAGCACACGCGGCACCGGCGGCAATATATTCCGCCTCGATGGTTGAAAGTGATACGGAATTCTGCTTTTTGGAAAACCAAGAGACAAGAGAATTTCCTATAAAATGACAAGTGCCACTAGTACTTTTCCTGTCGGATTTGCATCCCGCATAATCTGCGTCACTATATGAGATTAACTCATACGTGCTAGATTTTGAATAAAGTAATCCAAAATCAAGTGTGTAACTTAAATAACGGAAAATACGTTTTACCGCTACTAAGTGAGATTACTTAGGTTGAGACTGATAACGAGCACATACACATACGGCAAACATAATATTGGGCTTACTTGCGGTAAGATATAGTAAACTACCTATCATACCTCGATATAGACGAATGTCTAAATCTTTTCCGCACGCATCTTTATCAAGATGTGTAGTCGTGCTCATTGGAGTCTTCTTCCCGGAGGCATTCTCTATTCCAAATCGCTTTAGCAACTCCACCGTGTACTTGGTTGTGGATGAAGATTGCATCGTTCATTTGGCGAATTTGGAGACCTAAGAAATATTTGAGCTCACCCATGTGGCTCATCTCAAATTGAACATTTATCACATTAGAAAACTCTTCGCAAAGAGCAAAGTTAGTAGCACCGAAAATGATATCATCAACATAAATTTGAACTAAAATTATATCATTATTCGAATACTTAACAAATAATGTGGATTCAACTTCTCCCATTTTAAAACCCAAATTGTAACGGTCTGTTTTCCTAGTCGTGTTTGACTGTTGTGTGCATATGATTTTACTGCGTTCTTTCAGTTATTTTCGTCCGAGTAGATTTTTCGTTTGTGCGTTGACGCGAGCGCGTCGTGGTTTTCAATTTGATCGTAGCGTAATTTTTAACCTGTTAGATCGTAATCATTTTTAATTACTAATCACTTTTAATTAAGAGTTGATCTCTAATTAACTTATTACTTTTAAACTAATTTAAATCAAAAACTACTTATCACTTTTAACTAAATTATTTTTACTAAACTACTTTTCATATATTACTCTTAACAATTACCTTTACCCTAATCCCTTTTTACTTTTACCATTTACCTTCCCCCAACTTCCACCTACACTAATCAAACCCCAAACCCTACTGCCTTCATCTCCACCGAATTGTTGGTGAGATCAACGCCCAACACCCAACATCAATTCCACAATCAATCTGTCTCCCTCCATCGTTCTTAAACCAACCCTACAGCAGGAAGAAACCACATCATTATCATCATCAGCACAACCCTCCACCATCAGCCTCCACAACCCACTTCCACCAACAAGCACCATCCCACATTCCACCATCATCATCCCTTCAACTTTACAACAATCATCTGCCTCCACCATCTCCTTACAAGCCAAAATAAAACCAGAAACCCAAACCAAACAGAAATCAATCCCCAAATCAATCAACAAATTGAACCCATCTGTAACCAAAAACCCCCCCCATCAACAAATCAACCCCAAACAATCGGAGAAGCCGCCGTTCTCAGCGCCAACCCTCGATCCGCTCATGCCAACCCCGTTCATCGAGCGCGGCGCCCTCGATAACGCATCGCCGCCGCCCCCGTGTCGAGGCCGTCCGCCTGGGATCAGATCGCCGCCTCGCCTCGCCTAGAAGACCGCCACCACCGTTAGATCTCGCCTTGCCTCGGATCTCGTGCACGCCGTGAAACCCAGTCACCCAGCACACCGATCGCCGCCTCGCCGCCGTGGAAACCGCCGCACCCCGCCGAGATCCGCCCGAAGCCGCCGACGCAGGCACCGGCCGCCGCCGCATCCGCCGGATCCGGCCCCTCTCCCTCAGAGCCCTTCGCCCCTTCCTCCCTGCGAAGAGAACGAAAAAAAAGAAAAATAGAAGGGAAAGAGAGACAGAGAGAGGAGACGAGAGAGAGGGAGAGAACAGAGTGAGAGGGGGGGATTAATTAACGGTAAGTTTTATTTATTATTATTATTATTATTATTATTATTATTATTAAGTTTTAGTTTAAGTTGTAAGTTATATTATTATAATAAGTTATTAAGTTATATTAATTATTATAAAGTTATAAGTTATTATTATTATTAATAGTATTATTAATGTTATAAGATTATTAAAAAGGTTACTTATCTATAAGTTAAAATTGTTAAGTTAAGATAAAAGTAGTTAAGTGAACTTAATATTAATTCTCCTAAGTCACTGTCACCTTTTAGTAAGTTAGTGTAAATTAGCTTACTAATTGATAACCACTAGCCTGATGACACTAGCCTATTTGATGCAAGTATGACGTGCCTCACGTTACCGCCAATTGGACACCCACACCCGCGTCAAGGCAAGTATTTATTGTAATTGAATATGGGACAATTGCTAAAACTAGTGCAATCATCATTTTTACGTTCCTAATTTATCTGTTGTAACTAATTAAAAAAAACGGACATTTCATGTTAATGACTCTTTGATAAAGAACGACTTTTTAACCCAAACGGAATAGAGGGTGTGTCACGACCCTCGGAAACATGTGTAGAATAAATTGCAACCCTGGTCTTTAAAACTTAGCATCAAACCTGGTTTCAAGATGTTTGACAAATTCTAGTAGCCGGACATTATGTACCACTTTACTTATTGCTCTTTTTACTTAACGGGACTGCTATTGCTTTTTGCATGTTAACAAGATAAATAAATTTGGAAAAGACGAGTATGTTACTACACATATGTGATAACCGTCGAATACAGACGGGGTGAAACCATCGACTACAGATGGGGTGAAATTCAATCAGTAAATAAACATACTCAAAAAGCCAAGTTGGCTACTACCGTCAGGTCATGTGTGACTAGTCTGGCTCGTGTTCCAGTAGGGTCACATATGACTAGTCTGGCTCGTGTCCCAGTTGTTGGATCTGGATCCTAGCCTAGAGGGGGGGTGAATAGGCTTATAAAAATAATTCGTGCAACCCACGAATAAGCACACGCAGTTATAGCAGTAGCAGGGTAAATAAAAAGCAGACACAGAGTACACAGCAGATTTACCCTGGTTCGGTCGTCCCAACGACCTACTCCAGCCCCCAAAGCAGAACTAGTATTGAATCGCGCAATAGGTACAAAACCACAAGTTAGAGCACGCTCAGAGCACCATCTACGTCTCTACACTTGCCAGGCTCTCAGTACCCCACACACAGTGTTTCCTCTCACTATCAATCCTAGTAAAGCTTTCTACCAGCTAGTCCCAAACTAGCTGGGTCCCACTTGTCTAGCCCCAACCAGACAAGTCCCAAAATAATTCCCGAAAGATGGTAAAGTTTCCCCTAAGAGGATCTAACACAACAACTACACAAAATAATGATAAATAGAGTTTAGGAATCTCAGTTTGTGTAGCGGCGATGTCCTCGTCAATAAGCACAGGTCAGATCTGAGTCTGACTAACTGTCGATGTCCCCTCGTCTCGTCAGCAACTCAAGATGATCTGAAGATACAGCTAGCAGTGTGTACGTGCACAACTCCCTTCAATAATTCGCCTCCTGTCTGCGGCTCCCTTTGTTTCCTCTGCAAAACACCAGATAATTTGTTGCAGCCTTTCACAAAGTTGTGCTCCTCTCCCTGTCAACAAAACAATGAGAGATCAATTAAAGAACAATGGCCTCTTGTGAAATTTTGATTCTAAAAAAGAATGTTAAAAACAAAAAAACAGAGAGACTCCCTTCACAATATTCGGCCACTTCTCAAGCCAAAAAAAAATTGGAAGTCACGGCTCTTAGAAATTTGATTTTTGTTTGAGGCTTAGGCAAAGGTGCGGCCTTGGAGTATGGGTTTTCAAAAGGAAATTTGTGAATGGCTCTCTGTAAAAATAATCGCAGCACAAAAGTGAGAGAGAGATTCCTTCATTCTTCAAAGCTCTCTTCAAAGCCTTTTTATTCTTCAAAGCTCTCTTCTTTGATTCTTAAAAGTCGGCTGTCTCCCCTTTTTTTTGGTATTTGGATTTGTGCGGCTCCTTGGTAGTTTCGGATGCTGCTAGGGTTTTTGGAGAAGCCCTCTGTATTGATTCGGCTCTTTTAGATATTTGCTTCTCCAACCAAAAGGTTTTTAGATCAGCTTGTGGAGAAAAACAAAAAGAACAGCTGATCTCATCTCTGGGAAAAAAAAGTTCCGGCCTTAAAAACAATTTTTGCAAAACAGTGCGTGGGTATTTGATTGGAGAAAAACAAAGGGAATTTTTATTCGGCCCTGGGAGATGCAAGCAAGGGTTTTGCCGTGAGATAATTTTTGCTGACTCCTTCAAGAAATTTTCGGCTGCTGAAGAAAAATAATGGGCAAACAAAAATATGGCAGCAAACAAAGTGGCGCCTTGCTCTTAGGGGTATTCCTCATAAAATGATTTGAGCGGCGCTTCCAAAAAAAATGTGCGTGCCCCTTGTTATATACAATAGGTTAGGGTTATAAAATGGGCATTTAGAAATTTTTAAAGGGGACACAGGTTTCGGCCATTCACCAAAAGAAAAGGCTCTCTTTATATATATTTTTTAAACACTGGGCTTTGATTAACCCTTCCAATCAGTTCATGTTTTGGGTTCATGTATTGCATTTTGTCTCCAACACAAAAATGATTCGTCAAATCAAATTTCAGTGCTTTCATGCATGGCTTTTCAAAGGCGCCACAAATAATTAATTAATTAAGGATGGCCAATTCTCATTGATTCCAAGACCACCTGCAAGGAAAAAACAATGCACAAAAAAAATAGTTAATCAAATAATTTCAATTGCCAAGACCACCTGCAAGGAAAAGCAATGCACAAAAAAATAGTTAATTAAATAAGCAGTTTGTAACACATCTCATTGATTCCCTTGAGAAAGCAATTTCTCCAACGCCTTAGAATAACGACGTTGTCATTCCTGAAACACACTTACCACACACGTTAAATAGTTCTCACACGTTTGTCATCATCAAACTAGAGGTCCTAGATCGTTGCGTCCAACAATCTCCCCCTTTTGGTGATGACAAACCCATAAAAGATTTGACCAATAAGTATGGTTGTGTGAAGTGTGTTGAAGGGTGTAATGATATATGATGTATGGATGAGTCATTCAAACATTACAAAGCATGCACAACAAATAGTAAATATAAAAGCATGCTCCCCCTTCTCTCAAGCTCCCCCTTCAATATAAAAGCATGCTCCCCATTCTCTCAAGCTCCCCCTTCAACATTATTTTTCATGCTCCCCCTTCAGCAAATAATACCGACAAATCTTTCTTTTCTTTCTCCCCCTTTGTAATCACCAAAAGTGGATTAATAAAGTCACAAAAATATTCCATGCAAAAGTAAACCATTATTAAATGTAGCGTGCAATTTGCATGAGTTTTCCAAGGAATAGACAATTCAAGCTCATGTAATTTCATAACAAGACTTCTCCACCTTTGTGTAAGTGTAGTGATATAGACAATAAAGTATTTAAGGAGATTCAATTTCAGAAAAACAACCAAATCAATCCACATTTTCCAATTTTCATGAATATCACTAGGATTGATTTTTCCCACCTCATCAAAGATGAGTTCAAGTTACCGAATCCCAAAATATGGCCTAAAAGGACTTTTAAATGTGGGATGGCATTGCTTGACGAGTTATATACGCCAACGCTAATGATTACCCATGTAGCACAAGTTGGATACTCGTGGGTTGTGTTTTAGCCATGAAGTGTATCCATTTTTCATACGGAGCAAATATCGTTTTTTTCCTTCATTCCTTTGTGCTCAATTTTAATTCATGGCTAAACACATCATATCCCTTAGAAAATTCAGAAATTAATCATTCCTACATTCACTTTCCATTATTCTTCAAAAGAATCTCCAAAAGCACTAAAAAGTCAAATATCGTGAAAGTGCAAATGTAGGTGTAGAAGTCAAGTTTGAAACTTATGAGACATGTCATGGCTACTAAAAAGAATAACATCATGTTCATGTAGCTACAACAATAATGAATTGACTTCTACAAGGGATAGAATTGATCATTCATACAATATCACTCAAGAGATTCATAAGAGGATTCAATAAGCAGAATTTTTTTTCAGAAATAAAAACATTAAAAATCATCCATGCAAGCACACAAAACAAAATAAATCAAGCACACACAAGAAATCTATGAAGGTATGCAATGAAGTGCAAAGAGTGATAGAAAATTATACCTTCTCGTCGCTATTTGACGAAGGAGCTAAAAGAATGAGACATTGAAAAGTTTGCTCCTTGCCAAATCTCTATCACACCTACATGAAAGGTGTTAAGTGTGACCTTGGAATCCAACAAGGTCCACTAGTGTTAGCCAAAATTGTTTTAGGAACCCACACTTGTTTAAACTTGATATTTGTGTTCCTAAATTTACAATAATATGAAGTGTGGCCTACACTATCACAAGTAAAGCACTTTGCATGTAAGTTCTTTGCAATAGAAGGTGCATTGTGGAATTTCTTGAATTTTGACTTTTCAACGTTTTTCAAACCGAATCCAAGTCCTCTTCTATTATTACCATATAGTTGATTCTCTAAAATGGTATCCAACGATTGTTTTCCCATAGAGAATTTCTTAATGGCCAATTCAAGATTAGAGACTTTGGATTTCAACAATTTATTTTCTTCCACAAGCAATGTGCATTTACTTATAAAAGCTCTCTCGTTTTCCTCTTCCTTCTTTTCAAATTCAATCATTTTTCTTTTAAAATCATTATCCAACATGCAAAATTTATCATTAAGCTCTCTAATCACATAGTCTTTTTCAGTTTCGAGCTTAATCAAATCAAGTTTAAGCATGCTAATATTATTCATCAAAGAAGGACAAGAGAGGCAAGGTGCTTCATCATTAAAACTGGACTTTTCCTTTTTCAAAGTGTCAATAGTAGAGTCACGAGCAATAATATCAATTTTGAGTTTTTCAATCTCTTTAGACATTTCATATTCAGATTGTTGCATTTCAAAGTTCTCATTTTGATAATCATCTATAGTGGATTCAAGCTCTACTATTTTATCTTGCATTTCTTTACAAAGAGTAAGGAGTTCAGTTTTACTACCAGAAATTACCTCATCGTGTATTCCTATCAATGCCATGCATGAGTGGGCTCCATGTTCTTCCTCCTCACTCTCAGCTTCGCTGTCCATATCCCAAGTTAGCACCTTGGATTTTCCCTTTTCTTTAGCTACCTGAGCTGTCTCATGTGGGCAATCCCTCATTCGATGTCCTCTTTTCTTGCATTTAAAACAAGTCATTCTATTAGTAGTATTCTGATCATAATTTTGCTTAGAAGACTGAAAAAAGTTAGAGCGATTAAACCTGGGTGCCATTTCTGTTCTTCCTTGCTTGGTCTGGACAAACTTTCTGAAATTTCTGACCATTAGCGCTATGTCATCATCATCATCTTCACTTTCGTCAGCTTTCAGAGCAAGTGGCTTGGTAGCTTTTTCTTTTTCCTCAGGTTTCTCCCTTTCATTAATATTTTGCAATTCAAGCTCGTGGGACATTAAATTACCTATTAAGTCCTCCACCCTCATCTGTGACAGATCTTTCGCTTCTTGGATGGCAGTGACTTTAGGCCTGAAAGAGCTTGGCAGAGCTCTTAATATCTTTCTCACCTGCTCAAGGCTAGAATATGGCTTACCGAGCGAACTAGACTTGTAGACAATGTTGGTGAACCTCGCAAACATTTCTGATATGGTCTCTGATGGTAGCATGCGAAATCCCTCGTATTCCGTGCTCAGAAGTGCAAGTCTAGACTCCTTCACCTGTGACGTTCCCTCGTGCGTCACCTCCAAAGTATGCCATATTTCCTGCGCAGTTAGACAATGTGAGATACGATTGAATTCAGATTTATCTAATGCACAAATAAGAGCATTCATAGCTTTAGCATTAAGAGAATAAAGCTTCCAATCATTATCATCCCATTTATCATCAGGTTTAAGCATATCAGTATTTTCAATTTTTATAACAGGTGATTTATAGCCTTTTTCAACAATTTGCCAAGCTTTATAATCAATAGAAATCAAGTAGATTCTCATACGATTTTTCCAATAAGCATAGTCTACTCCATTAAATCTAGGTGGTCGGGAAATAGACTGACCCTCAGCAAAAGCACTATCAATGTGGTCCATGGTCAAACTAGGCTAGATCTACTAAACTGGCTCTGATACCACTTGTTGGATCTGGATCCTAGCCTAGAGGGGGGTGAATAGGCTTATAAAAATAATTCGTGCAACCCACGAATAAGCACACGCAGTTATAGCAGTAGCAGGGTAAATAAAAAGCAGACACAGAGTACACAGCAGATTTACCCTGGTTCGGTCGTCCCAACGACCTACTCCAGCCCTCAAAGCAGAACTAGTATTGAATAGCGCAATAGGTACAAAACCACAAGTTAGAGCACGCTCAGAGCACCCTCTACGTCTCTACACTCGCCAGGCTCTCAGTACCACACACACAGTGTTTCCTCTCACTATCAATCCTAGTAAAGCTTTCTACCAGCTAGTCCCAAACTAGCTGGGTCCCACTTGTCTAGCCCCAACCAGACAAGTCCCAAAATAATTCCCGAAAGATGGTAAAGTTTCCCCTAAGAGGATCTAACACAACAACTACACAAAATAATGATAAATAGAGTTTAGGAATCTCAGTTTGTGTAGCGGCGATGTCCTCGTCATTAAGCACAGGTCAGATCTGAGTCTGACTAACTGTCGATGTCCCCTCGTCTCGTCAGCAACTCAAGATGATCTGAAGATACAGCTAGCAGTGTGTACGTGCACAACTCCCTTCAATAATTCGCCTCCTGTCTGCGGCTCCCTTTGTTTCCTCTGCAAAACACCAGATAATTTGTTGCAGCCTTTCACAAAGTTGTGCTCCTCTCCCTGTCAATAAAACAATGAGAGATCAATTAAAGAACAATGGCCTCTTGTGAAATTTTGATTCTAAAAAAGAATGTTAAAAACAAAAAAAACAGAGAGACTCCCTTCACAATATTCGGCCACTTCTCAAGCCAAAAAAAAAATGGAAGTCACGGCTCTTAGAGATTTGATTTTTGTTTGAGGCTTAGGCAAAGGTGCGGCCTTGGAGTATGGGTTTTCAAAAGGAAATTTGTGAATGGCTCTCTGTAAAAATAATCGCAGCACAAAAGTGAGAGAGAGATTCCTTCATTCTTCAAAGCTCTCTTCAAAGCCTTTTTATTCTTCAAAGCTCTCTTCTTTGATTCTTAAAAGTCGGCTGTCTCCCCTTTTTTTTGGTATTTGGATTTGTGCGGCTCCTTGGTAGGTTCGGATGCTGCTAGGGTTTTTGGAGAAGCCCTCTGTATTGATTCGGCTCTTTTAGATATTTGCTTCTCCAACCAAAAGGTTTTTAGATCAGCTTGTGGAGAAAAACAAAAAGAACAGCTGCTCTCATCTCTGGGAAAAAAAAGTTCCGGCCTTAAAAACAATTTTTGCAAAACAGTGCGTGGGTATTTGATTGGAGAAAAACAAAGGGAATTTTTATTCGGCCCTGGGAGATGCAAGCAAGGGTTTTGCCGTGAGATAATTTTTGCTGACTCCTTCAAGAAATTTTCGGCTGCTGAAGAAAAATAACGGGCAAACAAAAATATGGCAGCGAACAAAGTGGCGCCTTGCTCTTAGGGGTATTCCTCATAAAATGATTTGAGCGGCGCTTCCAAAAAAAATGTGCGTGCCCCTTGTTATATACAATAGGTTAGGGTTATAAAATGGGCATTTAGAAATTTTTAAAGGGGACACAGGTTTCGGCCATTCACCAAAAGAAAAGGCTCTATATATATATATTTTTTAAACACTGGGCTTTGATTAACCCTTCCAATCAGTTCATGTTTTGGGTTCATGTATTGCATTTTGTCTCCAACACAAAAATGATTCGTCAAATCAAATTTCAGTGCTTTCATGCATGGCTTTTTCAAAGGCACCACAAATAATTAATTAATTAAGGATGGCCAATTCTCATTGATTCCAAGACCACCTGCAAGGAAAAAACAATGCACAAAAAAATAGTTAATCAGATAATTTCAATTGCCAAGACCACCTGCAAGGAAAAGCAATGCACAAAAAAATAGTTAATTAAATAAGCAGTTTGTAACGCATCTCATTGATTCCCTTGAGAAAGCAATTTCTCCAACGCCTTAGAATAACGACGTTGCCATTCCTGAAACACACTTACCACACACGTTAAATAGTTCTCACACGTTTGTCATCATCAAACTAGAGGTCCTAGATCGTTGCGTCCAACACCAGTATATGGCGGTACACTTTGGGTGGGGTTGGTCCATTGCAGTAGGGTTTGTGATTGTGTCTCGAACACGATTACGGCCCCTCCGGTGGAGGCAGCCAATGTGTGGAGCGTCACGGTAAAACCACCGGTGATAAGGTGTATCGAGAACATTTCACCTACCCAGGTATGGACTTATCACGAGCACAAACAATCAAATACTCAACATACAACTGTTTTACTTTACTTTTAACTGCAAAAATACCCATGCATGCTTGTACCTTACTTTCCTGCACTTATTGTTTATAATTGTGTACTAACGCTCTTTTGTCATCTTATAATTGTTCCGCATTTCACTACTTTAAATATCTTGCCGAGCTTATCGCTGACATATATTTCAACGTGTTATGAAATATATGTTAGGTTCAGAGACAGAGTACCGTGAGGACCCTACTTTTGAGGTGGACCCCGCTGACCAGAACTACGAAGACACTGAGATCCTCCCTGCAGAAGACTAGAGCGGGACATTTACATTTCAGTTCATTATTTGTATTATTATTTTCAGGTGTGTTCGTCTTCAGCAGATTGTACGGCCGTGCTAGGCCTTAATTGTTTGTGTGTTTACTTTGGACGCTGGTATTGTAATGTAATAATTATTTGTGTTGTTTCTGAGAAATTCGAGTGCAGGGACTTGCCTTCGCTAAAATCACGCTTACTGTGCTTAAGTCAAAGAAGGGAGAAAAAAAATAAGTACCTCTTCTTTGCTTTAAGCACATGCGGACCCGCTCGCGTTCTCGCCCCCAAGTATACTGGGAAGCGGGGCGTGACACAAATCCAAAAGAAAATTCTTTAAACGGTCATACCAAGTTCGAGGAGCTTGTCTCAACCCGTAAAGTGCTTTCTTAAGTTTAAAAACATTATTTGAAAATTTTCATTTATAAAACCCGGAGGTTGAGAAACATAAACTCCCTCAACAACATCTCCGTTTAAAACGCACTTTTAACATCCATTTGAAAAAGTTTAAAATCTTTATGGCATGCAAAAGATAACAATAATCTAATTGATTCTAATCTAGCTACCGGAGCAAATGATTCTTCGAACTCAATACCTTCCTCTTGCCGATAGCCTTGAGCTACTAACCGAGCTTTGTTCCGGACGACGATTTGATTTTCGTCGGTCTTGTTCTTGAAGATCCACTTTGTCCCTATGACGGTGTGGTTCTTCGATGGCAATGGAACAAGCTCCCAAACCTCATTCCTCTCAAATTGAATGAGTTCCTCCTCCATGGCTAAGATCCAAGCACCATCTTCGCACGCTTCATTAACATTCTTTGGCTCTATCGAGGAGGCAAAGGCACAATGAGCGAAGTAGTTGACTTGAGATCTCGTCTTGACACTATCGTGGATATTGCCAATGACTTGCTCATGAGGATGGTCACGAACGGTATGAAGCCGTTTGGGAATTCCCTGATCACTAGGAACATTCTCAAAAACTTCATTAGTCGGGTTAGTATCAATAGAATCAATAGAATTAGAATTACCAATTGAATCACATAAGACATCCATGGAGTCATCATCATTAGTAATTCTAGTTGGAACAAAACCTTCATTAAATGAGACATGAAGTGATTCCTCGATCGTTGAGGTTCGTTTGTTGTATATCCGGTAGGCTTTGCTACGTGAGGAATATCCAACAAAAATCCTCTCATCGGATCTTGGATCGAATTTGTCCAAACTACCTGTCACGCCCCGCTTCCCAAAAACACGGAGGCGAAGCGTGACGAAGGCCCGCTTAGGCCGGGGCAAGAGCCCAGACCCAATAAGCGTCTGTAGTTTTCCATAGCGAAGGTACAGGTCCCTGCAAGTTAGTACGAAATAACAAAAGTACAGAAAGGAAACATTTCATTTCATTCCAAAATTTATCATCAAGTACTGAGAGTCTAAAGAAAATGCCGTAAACGGCTACAACTGCTGAAAGGGAAACTAACGGTGCAAGCACCCAACCTAAACAAGAAAGCAACAGGTGCTACCCACCCAATCTAAACTGGAACAGAAATCTGGATCAGCAACACGAAGCCTCTAACTCTGGTCCTCCTCCGGGTCGTACTCCGGATCAACGTCCTCCGGCTCTGGGTCAGCTGGCAAGTCCGCATCGTACTCGTACTCTGGCTCCACACCTGACGTACAGCACCAAAAGAAGGGAACTGTACGTCAGGCAAAGTCTACACAAACTGTCAGACTCTACTGCAAGTGTATCAACTTTTAACAATGATTTACTGGTTGTTTTAACATGCTGGGGTTATAACTGAGAAACGAAAAGTAGCGTAGCAGGAAAAGTAAACGTAGCAAACAGTAGACGTAGCGTGTGCTACCGACTACGGGACTAACCTACAGGTGTCAGGACAAGACGGGACATGACGGACAGGACAAGACAAGACGGGACAGGACAAGACACGAAAGGGTTCACGCCTTACGGTTCGAGGGGGATCAGACCCTCTTGTCGTGCGCACGCTCAACCCAACCCGAACCCAGGAACTCAGGACAAGATTCAC
>CM061132.1:151100829-151142235 GCA_030789695.1 Scilla litardierei | reverse complement strand
TGGGGTAGAGAGCGTTCTCAACTCCGAGCTGATCTTGAGGCATCGAGGAAGGAGGTTGCTGCCCTTCAGGCCAAGCTTCTCGAGAAGGAGCAAGAGGTCGACGCTTTCAAATCTCGGGTCACCGCCAAGATGGAAAGGGTGGGGAGAGAGATAAAGGACCTCTTTACAGCCGACGGTGCGTCGTCTTCCTAAATTTTGGGAATCGTTACTTTTGTAAGACTGATGCTCGCGAGCGAGTCATATGTAATTTTTTTTTTGGTACTTAAGTCATATGTAATTTTTTCAGATTTTAATGAAGGGGATTTTTGCAACAGACGCCGAGTGAGAGCGTTTACTTCCTCCCCCTGATTCCAGGTCGACACCCGGGAACCCTGTTGGACGGCCGACACGGCCCCGTCACCGAGGACGAGACTGGCGGGAGAATGACCTTCCGTTTAAGATCGCGATGAGTAATTGTGTGTAATGTGTAATTGTATACAGTTTAGCTCCGAGCGCACAACGGATTGTTAAATAACACCGTTGTGCGCGACGAGCAAAACTCGGTAATTGTAGAAAGCGTTGCTTAGCGCGAACAACTTTCATTTCTGTTGCAAGTTGTGCACGCTGAGCAATTATGTGGGATGATTAATTAGTGTCCAGGGGTAAAAGGAAGCAGGTATAAACATAAGTAGCACTTCTACTAAATAAAGGTCAACAGACGATTTCTCGTGAATATACAGAATAATCTTGTACCTCGGGTATTTATTGTATGTATTACACAGATGCTGTTCCCAAATAAAGATCCACTGACGTGCGGAGCGATGTGAGCATAATCGTTAACCTCGATCAAAATTTATAAACGCGCACAACGTTCACGCCGTTTACCAGTTGTGCGCGGTGTGTAAATCTTTGTATATTACTTTTCACTAATTTTTCCCATTAAAATTCATTGTTGGAATTTGATTTAAGCAAGCATCAATGTATATATCACCAATCACAAGTTTGTAATGGGCTGCAAATGTATCACATTAAATGACATTGTATTAAGGTCTGTGTAATGGGCTGCAAATGTATCACATTAAATGACATTATATTGAGGTCTGAATTCCAACATACTACAACATTTATGCATTCCAATGAACATAACACTCCATCTCCGCCGTTCTCTTGTTCGCTGCATATTCTGCTTTATACTTCTTTGACTCAAGGAACATCCTTTCAATCTCCTCCTGGGTCTACGTGGCACTTATCGTTAGTGATAGTGATCTTATTTTCTGCACACATACTTTCCTCTGTAGAGGCATTCAAGATACCGTCGGCATCTATCTCAAGGCAAACCATGACACTTCGAACACCCTTGGGAGCAGGAGGGATACCAGCAAGTACAAACTCCCCTAGAAAAAGATAGAATAAAAAAGTAAATATAATTAGACTTAGATATAAGATAGAACAGTTGTTATCATCAAGCAGTTATGTATGCAATGATTCTGAACGGAACTTACGAAGGGTCAAAGAATTTTTGCAAGTTGGCATGGACGAGAATGAAGCTGTAATGATTGCAAGAACATGCGAAGAGAAGCAAAAGAACATCTTCGCGACGAGAATGAAGCTGTAATGAAGAAGAACAGATCATGCGAAGAGGAGCAAAAGAACATCTTCGCCGCCATATAAAGGTGATGTATACAATTTCTGCATCACGGCACTTGCCGCTAGTATATTGGCCATCTTTGTGTGCTGTAGACGACGCACTCATGAACAACAACAAAATTACAAATTTGAAGAAAAAACAATGTATTAGAAGAATCAGAGAGAATCAGATAAAGGAACTATAATCACCTGGGGTAGTGGTTGATGAGGTCTGTTGGGTACGGAAACCATATACAGACGAGTTGGACTGACCAAGTACGAGGATGGAAACACCGTAGAGTAACAGTTCGTGCTCGTGAATATATGGCAGATGGATACCAGCCAGACGTTGTTCCAACTAGTATCCGAGTGCGGTGGTGCGCGAAGAGAAAAATTGCTTGAAGGTAGACCTTTTTATACTCAACGCGCACAACGGCAAAAAAAAACATCTGGTTTCGATTACCAAAAGAGAAAAATCTAAATACACCGATACTCTTGCGGTGCATGTCCAAGTTTTTCCAAAAAAAACATACAACATCATATCAGAAGAGAGTAAATGTGACAAATCACAGTATAGTTAATATTTTTTCTTAGTGGACACAAAGGTCACTACTTTTGGACGCAGGGCGGGCTGATTAACTTTGAGCAATGGAATACAGTTTTGCTCATACGACAAGTTCTCATGCCGTGACCGTGTGTCCTGGGGATATTGCAGTTATGAGCAGCTCCAATAGAGATTCTTCACATTTTGCACTGGTATGAAATGTAATAATGGCACGCGTAAGAAATTCTTCTGAGCATGGAAACAAATGAGGATGCACAGTTTCAGAGAAGATTGCGCAGTTTGAGAGCCGATACCTTGGTGGCACCTTCAGGCTGATGGCAATGTGAAGCATTCGAAAACATCGTGTGCTTCTTCTGAAGGAGCCAACACCATCGTTGATGATATCTGAAGTAGCAGACTCCATCTTTGATGCCTATATAAATGTGACGAATTCAATTTCAGCAACACGGCAATTGCCGCAAGTTTATTGGCTGGCTCTGTGTGTCGGAGACGAAGCATTCAGTAGTAAGAACAAAAATTTAGCATGTAAAAGAAAATATAGTGTATAGGTATAACCATATAGAACACTATAATCGAGAGGAGTAGTGGTTGACGATGTCTAGAGGGAAGTGAATCACTTTATATAGACGAATTGGACTGGGTATGGTCCGCATGGATGAGGCTGAGACTACAGTTGGGTTACTGTGGGCTACAGAAATTGACGCTAACAAAATTGATTGCCTCTAAGAAAATTGCTCAAAGCGCAAAACGGGTAAAAATATGGCAGTTGTGCGAGTTGAGCAAATTATTTATGTTTATACAATATTACTCATAAATCCATTTATAGCGATGTGAACGCCCCAAATCAAACAGCGTGACCCATGAGTATCAACACTTAAATGTCTGTACACCTTATTCTGTACACCCATCCATTTATATCTTATTCTGTAAACAGTAAGATATGTGTTTCTTATCACTTAAATGTCTGTACACCCATCAGTCTGAATATTATTTAATTCTCCCCCAATTTTGTGTTTTCTTTATTATTGGGATTTTTTATTGAACGTTGTGCGCGCTGAGGTAATTAATTATGGGAATTTTGTATAGAACGGTGCGCGCGCAGAGTAATTATTCGTTACGACTGTTTTGCTCAACGCGCACAGCGGGGTGTATTTTGATCCGATGTGCGCGCTGTATTATATTTTATAAATGTATACCTTTTTAAATAAACCGCACAATCCGCACTAAGACGCAAATTTAAACAAATCAAAGAAATGTGAATATTTTTGCAATCTTATTCTGTAAACTGTCGGATATGTGTTGTCTTATCACGTAAATGTCTATATACCCATCAATCAACTGCTCCGCATTTTATTTGCATCAATTTTGATTTTTTTATCTGGCATGTCAGTCTCAACATTAATTAATTCTCCACCCAATTTTGTGTTTTCTTTATTATTGGGATTTTTTATTCAACGTTGTGCGCGCGGAAGATATTAATTATGGGAATTTAGTATTGAACGTGGTACGCGCTTGGTAATTATTCGTACGACCGTTTTTCTCAACGCGCACAGCTGGGTGTATTTTGATCCGTTGTGCGCGCTGTATTATATATCTAAAATGTTTACAATTTAAAAACCCCGCACGGTGTGCACTAAAACTAAAATTTTAACAAATCAAAGAAATGTGAATAATTTTGCAGTCTTATTCTGTAAACTATCAGATATGTGTTGTCAAATCACTTAAATTTCCTTACACCCATCAATCAACTGCTGCCATTATATTTGCATCAATTATGATTTTTTTTCTTGCATGTCAGTATGAACAGTAATTAATCTACAAATATTTTGTGTTTCTTCTTTATTATTGGGATTTTTAATTGAACGTTGTGCGCGCTGAAGTTATTAATTATGAGGATTTTGTAATGAATGTTGTGCGCGCAGAGTAAGTATTCATTATGACCATTACGATGAACGCGGACAGCTGTGTATATTTTGTTCCGTTGTGCCCGCTGTATTATATATTCTAAATGTATACCTTTTTATATACCTCGCACTAAGGGACAATTTAAACAAATCAAAGAAATGTATATCTTTTTGCTGTCTTATTCTGCAAACAGTCGGATATGTGTTGTCTTATCAATTAAATGTATTGAACGTTGTGCGCGCTGATGTAATAAATTATGGGAATTATGGGAATTAAATGTATTGAACGTTGTGCGCGCAGAGGAATTATTCGTTACGACCGTTTAGCTCAACGCGCACAGCTGGGTGTATTTAAATCCGTTGTGCGCGCTGTATTATATTTTATAAATGTATACCTTTTTATATACCCCGCACTAAGGATCAAATTTTAACAAATTAAAGAAATGTAGATATTTTTGCTGTCTTATTCTGAAAAAAGGTCTGATATGTGTTGTCTTATCACTTAAATGTCCATCAATCAACTATTGCGCATCAGATAAGTTCAATGGTAATTTTTTTTACTAGCCTGTCAGTTTGAAGTGACTCTGACATTAATTAATTCCCCCAATTTTGTTTTCTTCTTTATTATTGGGATTTTTTATTGAACGTTGTGCGCGCTGAAGTTATTAATTATGGGGATTTTGTATTGAACGTTGTGGGCGCAGAGTAACTATTGGTAACGTCCACTTTTCTCAACGCGCACAGCGGGGTGTATTTTGATCCGTTTTACGCGCAGAGCAATTATTCGTTACGAAAGTTTTGTGTGTAATTTGATCAGTGCTCGCCACCTTACCTAATGTTGCCCATATGGCGTGATGATTAACTGTGGGTAATAGAGCATGTAATACAGCTTTGCTCAACACGCACAACGGTCATGGCATCTGACTGTTGTGTGCGATGGTTTATTGTGTTTAATTGCATACAGTTTGGCTCTGCGAGCAAAAGTTGTGTGATTTGGGTAATGGTTGATAACAAGAAACTGTTTTGCTCATCGCGCACAGCGGTCAAACAAATCGATACGAACGTTGTGCATGCTAGTAACTGTGTGCACACGTAAATAGTTTATCACAACATATAGCATGAGCCTGTTGAGCGCCCTGGGGAATTTATAGTTAGGTGAACAGTGTTTGATCAGAATATCTATGTCGGACATTGACTCAAGTAAGCATCAATGTATATATGACCTTATATCAATTTTGTATTGTCCTGTAATTGTATCAAATTAAATGACATAGTATTAAGGTCTGAATTCTAACAAACTACAGCATTATGCATTATAATGTACATAATGCATAAATGTTATTTATAGTTCGGTAAACAATTTTGCTCAGTAATATCAACGTCGGACATATATATCACCTATATCATTTTTGTATTAGGGTCTGAATTCCAAAATACTACAACATTTATGGATTATTCTGTACATTACACAACAAAGTTGAAACTACAGCTAAACATTTTGCAACTTTACAGTTTGGAACTGGTATGAAATTCAATCACAGGAATATCCTAATGGTACATTGAATCCCACTACGCAAAACTGTTCACAGTGACAGAGTCATGCTGAACAGCTCAAGCAAGATGGCATTTATGATCAGCTCCAATAGCACGCACCATCATCACTAGCATCCGGATCGTCCATAACGGTATAAGTAGCCACTCCTTTAACGAAGTTGGCTGATCTGGATTCTTCAGCGCATGCCACTGTATGCGTTGAAGAAGCATCAATTATGAACGATAAAAAGCATATTTAAGTAAAAAAATAGGGTATAAAGACATGCAACTTTACGTTTAGGGACTGATATAAAAATATATCACGGTTGCTTCTTCTCGGAAGAATCCGCTGCTGTAGTAGAACATATGAAGGAGCAAATAACATCTTCCAGTACACGTCAATTGCCGGTAGTATATTGTTCATCTTTGTGTGTTGAAGACGAAGCAGTGAGGAACAACGGGAAATATTTAGCATTGTGAAGAAAAAATAGTGTATGAAGTAGAAACAGATAGAATTAGTTAGAATACTATCTACTATCAACGGGAAATATTTAGCATATTTAAGTAAAAAAATAGGGTATAAAGACATGCAACTTTACGTTTAGGGACTGATATAAAAATATAGCACGGTTGCTTCTTCTCGGAAGAATTCACTGCTGTAGTAGAACATATGAAGGAGCAAATAACATCTTCCAGTAAACGTCAATTGCCGGTAGTATATTGTTCATCTTTGAGTGTTGAAGACGAAGCAGTGAGGAACAACGGGAAATATTTAGCATTGTGAAGAAAAAATAGTGTATGAAGTAGAAACAGATAGAATTAGTTAGAATACTATCATTAAGAAGTGGAGTGGTTGACAAGGTCTAGTGGGAAGAGAGGCTATTTATAGACGAATTGGACTGGCCCATTGATGAGGACGATAGACTACAGTAGAGTCACTGTGCGTGATATTGTATTGGACATAAGACGAGTGAATCTACAACAAACTGTTTCAGCCAGATGATGTTCCCAAGAAGGTTTGGACTTTACGGTGCGCGTTGAGCAAACTTGAAGGCCAATTACAAAATTGCTCAACGCGCACAACGGGGAAAATAATGGTTGTTATGCAAGATGAGCAAATTATTTATGTTTGTACAATATTACTCAAGGCACTTTTAAGTATTTAATTTGTTGTTCCGCTAAATTGTTTTACACTAAATTTTTTATTTTGTTTAAGTTAATGGATCATGCTTCTACATAATCTTTCCCAAGGCACTTTTTATTTCAAAGTTTAGGGTTCCAAGGCATTTCTCCCCTAAATTTAATCTTCACAATCTTTCCCAAGGCACCTCTAATTTCAAAGTTTAGGTTCCCATGGCACGTCCCCCCCAAATTTAATCTCCACAATCTATCCAAAGACACTTCTAATTTCAAAGTTTTGGTTTCCAAGACACTTTTCCCACTAAAATTTAAGTTTTCCAACTAAAATTTTCATAAAATCCAATCTCAGCCATTGATTTCTCAGGATCAAATCCTAGCCACTCTTTATCTTGTCCTGGTCAGCCCTAGAATTCAAAAAACGAGTTTGGCTCCTCGCGCAAAAAGGTCACAAATACGTGCAGTTGTGTGAACTGAGTAATTGTGGATAATCAGATACGGGTATGCTCACAGACCGCACATCGGTCAAACTCATTATGTGACCGTTGTGCGCGCTGAGTAATTGTGTGCAAACGTAAATGTTTTATCACAACGTATATAAGGACGGTCACAATTTATGCCCGTTGTGCTCGCTGGGTAAATCATATAACGGTAAAAAGTTTTTACATAGGTAATTTCAATTTCGGACATTGATTCAAGTAAGCATCGATGTATATATCACATATATCAATTTCATAATGTCATGCAATTGTATCAAATTAAATGACAGTGTATTAAGGTCTGAATTATATCATACTACAACATTTATACGTTACACTGTACATACCACAACAAATTTGAAACTACATTTCGTACATAATGACATAAAACACCAAAGAATATCTACCCACAAACACTCTTCTCCGTCGATGATCAAAAATACAATATAAGACAAGAGAAAGGCTTGTGCGCCAAAGGACCGGCCACCTCAAAAACCTGGAGGCGGAGGCGGAGGCGGAGGTGGTGATGGTGGCGCAACAGTACGGATGTCTCTAGGAGAAGGCACCAGAGTCTCCATCTTCTCTTGTATGTTCGACATTATGAGCATCATAGTGTCGAAGTCGCTACGCAGAAGTGAGATCGCCAGATTGGTGTTGGAGAGATGGGTTTCAATTTCTCCTAATCTACGAGTAAAGTTCACCGGCTGATGGGAGGATGATGAAGCAGCAGATGCGGGGCTTACATTGCCTATGAGTATATCCTTAAGCTGACGTTGTTCATCTGTAAGTACAGAGACAAACGTAGTAAGCTCCTCGAGTTTGCTACGGAGGTTGTGCAGAACAGAGTCCTGACGGCGAGACATCCCATCCATAGAGAGGAGGCCGTTATAACTGTTGTCCTCGAGTGGGGCTTTTTCAGCCGGAGATGGAACTGATGAACCTGCATGTAAAGGAGGAAACGCAGGAGGAGGCAACAGCACATTGTGTTCACCTTGAGTTGGACCAAGCGAAAGCGAATCACGCAGAATGGGTCTATAGGCCGGGAACGATGAGGGAAGGGGATCAACGTGTTCAGGTGACGGTGAATCATCATCACTAACTCCCCAAGGGTCAGAAAAAGTCGACTCACGAGATCGTTTTGGCGGCATGAAGAAACCCGAGTACGAAATGCGAGAGTGTTGAGATGAAGAAGAAAACAGAACGACAGATCAAAGGAAAGAGGAATGAAATTTTCCGCGAAACCCCTCGTCTACTGTACTGACTCCACATATATATAATGATTGGTTATTTTAATCTCAGCCGCTGGATTACATATGGAAGTGGAACTGACTAAAACGATCTCATCAGACGACTGGGGTAAAGCATCCGTTCGAATGGGCAAAAAAATCGTAATTAAGGGCTTACACGGAAACCGAGGTTCTACTTGACTCATTCTCCAGTTACCACACGTGAACATTGTTGAGAAGAAAGCAGAATCGTTTACTGTCATCATTACGTACCTCCGAAATAAGATTGTAAGAGATGGCGGTTGTACTTTCATCATTACGTGGCATACCGATTGCGTCTCGCAACCGATCTATAAATATCTATTGTTTAGTAGCCACTGCACGTTCAGGAGCGATGTGTATTCAAACAGAACGTGAATGCCCATGAGGTGCACGTATATCGTTCCAGCCTAGAGCCGCCGATTGGCACCCGATCTATTACCTCGGCCTCCACCTTTACGACAGTAGTCCTCTCTATTGACCGGGAATCCTGAGTAAAAGGCGGGAACCGATATAATGGAGCCGGTGCAAAGGCAGGAGCGATGTGCATTCATGATTCAACCGGAACGTGAATGCCCATGAGGTGCACGTATATCGGTCCAGCCTAGAGCCGCCGTTTGGCACCCGATCTATTACCTCGGCCTCCACCTTTACGGCAGTAGACCTCTCTATTGACAGGGATTCCTGAGTAACAGGCGGGAACTGATATAATGGAGCCGGTGCAAAGGCAGGAGCGATGTGCATTCAAACGGAACGTGAATGCCCATGAGGTGCACGTATATCGGTCCAGCCTAGAGCCGCCGTTTGGCACCCGATCTATTACCTCGGCCTCCACCTTTACGGCAGTAGTCCTCTCTATTGACAGGGAATCCTGAGTAACAGGCGGGAACTGATATAATGGAGCCGGTGCAAAGGCAGGAGAGATGTGCATTCAACCGGAACGTGAATGCCCATGAGGTGCACGTATATCGGTCCAGCCTAGAGCCGCCGTTTGGCACCCGATCTATTACCTCGGCCTCCACCTTTACGGCAGTAGACCTCTCTATTGACAGGGATTCCTGAGTAACAGGCGGGAACTGATATAATGGAGCCGGTGCAAAGGCAGGAGCGATGTGCATTCAAACGGAACGTGAATGCCCATGAGGTGCACGTATATCGGTCCAGCCTAGAGCCGCCGTTTGGCACCCGATCTATTACCTCGGCCTCCACCTTTACGGCAGTAGTCCTCTCTATTGACAGGGAATCCTGAGTAACAGGCGGGAACTGATATAATGGTGCCGGTGCAAAGGCAGGAGCGATGTGCATTCAAACAGAACGTGAATGCCCATGAGGTGCATGTATATCGTTCCAGCCTAGAGCCGCCGTTTGGCACCCGATCTATTACCTCGGCCTCCACCTTTACGGCAGTAGTCCTCTCTATTGACAGGGAATCCTGAGTAACACGCGGGAACTGATATAATGGAGCCGGTGCAAAGGCAGGAGCGATGTGCATTCAAACGGAACGTGAATGCCCATGAGGTACACGTATATCGGTCCAGCCTAGAGCCGCCGTTTGGCACCCGATCTATTACCTCGGCCTCCACCTTTACGGCAGTAGTCCTCTCTATTGACAGGGAATCCTGAGTAACAGGAGGGAACTGATATAATGGTGCCGGTGCAAAGGCAGGAGTGATGTGCATTCAAACGGAACGTGAATGCCCATGAGGTGCACGTATATCGTTCCAGCCTAGAGCCGCCGTTTGGCACCCGATCTATTACCTCGGCCTCCACCTTTACGGCAGTAGTCCTCTCTATTGACAGGGAATCCTGAGTAACACGCGGGAACTGATATAATGGAGCCGGTGCAAAGGCAGGAGCGATGTGCATTCAAACGGAACGTGAATGCCCATGAGGTACATGTATATCGGTCCAGCCTAGAGCCGCCGTTTGGCACCCGATCTATTACCTCGGCCTCCACCTTTACGGCAGTAGTCCTCTCTATTGACAGGGAATCCTGAGTAACAGGCGGGAACTGATATAATGGTGCCGGTGCAAAGGTAGGAGCGATGTGCATTCAAACGGAACGTGAATGCCCATGAGGTGCACGTATATCGGTCCAGCCTAGAGTCGCCGTTTGGCACCCGATCTATTACCTCGGCCTCCACCTTTACGGCAGTAGACCTCTCTATTGACAGGGATTCCTGAGTAACAGGCGGGAACTGATATAATGGAGCCGGTGCAAAGGCAGGAGCGATGTGCATTCAAACGGAACGTGAATGCCCATGAGGTGCACGTATATCGGTCCAGCCTAGAGCCGCCGTTTGGCACCCGATCTATTACCTCGGCCTCCACCTTTACGGCAGTAGTCCTCTCTATTGACAGGGATTCCTGAGTAACAGGCGGGAACTGATATAATGGTGCCGGTGCAAAGGCAGGAGCGATGTGTACTCAAACGGAACGTGATCGTCAAGGTAATAGGTGCAGTCAAGAGAAAGGGCTTTCTCCTCTCTTCCAAGAGAGTCTTCAACACACAACACACTTCTCCTTCAAGTTCTACTTCAAGGCATATGGGATTGTAAGTGTTGCTTTCATAATTTCATAACTTTCGTTAATTTGTTTTTGTGCTAGGTTTCCGAGAGCGGTTTGCTTACTAACAAGTTGTAGGAGTGAAGGACATCGATTGTATTCGATTTCACTTGTAGGGTTGCTACAAGTGGGTTTAAAGGCAACCTCAAGTTAGTGTTCTAACTTGAGTATCCGGAGGTATCTGGGTGGAAGGGATGTAGGATAAACGGGAACAAGGCGGGAAGTTACTTGGGTAATCCGAACACTTGAAACATAATTGCGTGTGCATTTGTTTATTATTTGGGTTTAATTTTAATTCCGCACTATATTTGTTGATCATATATCATATATATGTGTGAATTTTGTGATATGGTCTCCATGTATGCTATATCTATATGTGTTGTGATTTGAGACGTTAAGTTTCCTTCGTGTATCTCAATGTTGATATTGGACTTTCGTTCCTCTTATCACCTAAGTTTATAATGTGGTTTTATGATTTTTTGGATTTTATATTTATATATATTTAGATTCTTATTTGGCACGATTGTTGTTATTTTACTGCCGCCTTTTGGATAATGCCATAGGGGGATTGAAATAAACAAACAGAATCGTAATGAATGTTCTATGTATGGTCTAATAAACAGACATACAAAAACTGGATGTAGGTTTCTACACTGTTTTTTTATACACCGGAAGTTGCTACATTGACTCTCCAAATTTGGATGGCCCTGTAGCAAACCGGCAAATTGATTCCAGTTTTGCAGGGCGGTTGATGGAGGGAAAACGCCATATTTGGCGTGTTGTTGCAGTGTGGTTTGGAGATGATATAACCGGCCAACTTCCGCTTAGACTTGCATGGAGTCGTCGAATATAGCTTAATTCACGTAAACTAAATATGGGAAAAAATACCTAATTAAATGTCACATCATCTACCAACTAGATTCAATGGGGTTGGATAGTGGGGTGTCGAGACTCGAGAATATATTGTGGGGCCCGCTAAACAGTCTGCGGACCTTCGCGTTCGAATGTTGTTAACTGGGTCGTTCCGCTGTGCTGCGTTGAAATATTCTATCGTTTTCCCTCTGTGGGCTCCACTTTAATGTGTCACTATTAATAATACGAAAAGCGATGGTACGTAGTGATGGAAATTGCGGATGAGGTGAGAGGTTGGTGGGACCACAAACAAGAATTCGACCGGTCATCTACTCATCCAACTGCCGACTTTGCTGGAACTTTGTTTGAGAAAAGTTTTTCACGTCAGCGTCATATCAGCGAATATTTGTATCCATTCTGACAAGTAAAACATTTTAGTCGTTTAATATATCTCCTCACACAACTGTATACAGTAATGCCATATGTGCGCGATGAGGAAATTCGTATAATAAATCCAAATATTCGACCGCGCACAACTATCCCTCATTTACGCATATACTGCGTGTGACTAAATTATGTTTGCTCACCGCGAACATCGGTTCAAATTTTGCCGCGTTTTGCGAGCTCAGTAATTAATCCGCCGTTTGTTTATACTTGTAATAACAGACGGAAGAGCGAGAGAGTCAAGAAGCAAGATGGCCACCCATAATGGAGGACCCGGCAAAAAATTTGAGTTGCCGCCAAACTCGGAGTATTAATGTAGCAGACCGCAAAAAAACGCCGCGAAGACCCCAGAAAACCCCTCCATGCGTCCGGTCAGTGGAGGATATTTATCCCGCCAAATTTGGGGATATATCACCATTCGCCATGATGTGTGCCTTCACTGCAGATATGGCTGAGAAATCGTGTCAGTGGGACGAAGAAACTTTGCAAGGCCAGTCTTCAGAGGGAAGAAGAGACGGTGACGTAGCTGATAACCGTTCCCTTCATGACAGGGGGGATGTGCGGCCGCAGTTGCCTAAGACTCCCCTAACCCTAAGGGATACGTGGCCATGGGGAGGTCTCGTTCCGGCAGGCTATGTCCCCCCGGCGTACGAGGGGGCATTGCTGTTGAATCCACCCACTGACGTTCCATCGGAAGGTACTAGGGGGAACCGTCACCGACCCTTCTTCCCCGTCTGGGACGGCGAGTCTGCATTGGTGGATAGGGGGGTGGCCAGTCGGCTGGTGGAGAACTCCATCCTTCCCATTGACCAAAGTGTCGTGGGTCAAATTGACATTGAAAGGCTCGCTAACTCAGTCGTTTATGGCAGTTACCAGGTTAAGTACTAATGTCGTCTCGTTGTGCTGTTGCCTTACTCTTACAGTCTTACTTATCCATGATTCCCTGCAGACATCATTGGTCGGGGCGGAACTGCGTCGCCGAGTGGTGCAATTGTTGATTGCCGAGCGGAAAAAGGCGGTTTCCTTCGAATCTCAACTTAAGGATTTGAAGGAGCAGCTGATGAAAGAGAGAGACCGCAGATCTCAGGCGGAGTGGGAGGTTGCGAAAGCTAAAGATCGGGCGGCCTCTATGTCAGCGGTTCGGAAGAGCTCCGAAGAGCGATGGTACGTAGAGAAGAGCAGTCTCCTGGCTCGTATAGCCGAGTTGGAGAGAAACTCGCTTCCTCCAAACTCGATTGCAGACGTGAGGCATGAGGCTGAGGCGAGGAAGCGTCAGCGATCTGGTCGGGAGTCCGGTGGAGGATCGGCCCAAACGTAGGACGGTTTGGCTACCAACGCCCCCTCCAGCGAGGCGTCTATGTGAATCGTGGCCATCTTTTGAGAGGTGAACATGTGATGGTTTACGCGTTAGTAATGAACCCCGAACATTCAATTGGCAATGAACACCGTCTGGTCCAGTCTTTTACCGCTTGTTAGTTTAATTATCTGTTTGCCAACCATTAGCGATCTTCGTACACCGATTGCTTAATTTCTTGTGGATATTAAAACTATTAGCATACAGCCATCACAGAAATGGTCAAGGATGGTGTGAAATATCGAAGTTTCCCGGGAATATACTTAGTGCACGTGAACTGCGTTGGAATTGAGCTTAGCATCACAGTGAACCAGATATACAATTTTTTTCTCATTGCTCACACCGGTCCCACCTTTTACCTGATGTGTATGGATGAATCTGATTTGTCAGTGTGTTTCATTGGAGTCATTTTCTCCAGCATTCACATAGCCTCTACATGCATCGAGATTGTTACGTATAGAGGTTTCCTTTAAACGAACTTGGGATATTGGACTTATGCCATAGATTCAAGTAGACCATCGTCAAGGAGAGAAAGATTCAAGAATACGCAGAGGTGGAAATCACTTCATGCAACATAAATAACACATTTACTGCTGTATACGGTCTTCAACATCAATAACATACCAAAGCACACAATTATGAGTCCAACTCTTAGCATTCTCCTTTATGTCCGTTGTGCGCGGTGAGCAAATTTTTAATGCTGTAACATAAATTGCTCAAAGCTCACAACGGGCAAAATTATGCCAGGCGTGCGAATTTAGCTACTGTATCCCATAACATAAATGATCAAAGCGCACAACAAGCAAAGACATGATGGCGCGTTGAGTTCCCGTTGTGCAGAAATCCCATAGATTTTGTACAAAAATCCCAAAAAATTCAGTATATTCTTTCATTATAAACTCAGTCACTACATTTGCACAAAATTATAAATTCAATGCTCTGATGATACGGTAATTAAAGTGGGAAATTTGCCTACATCTTTACAGAATAATGTCTCGAATTGTCGCATCCTCTCTTCAAGGCCTTCCAGCCATCCTTCGGCCTCAGGCAGGCGGTTAGCCTTCCATTGCCTTATTACCGGTGGGACCGGGCTTCTATCTTTAAGTTGAATATTTACAAAGTGATTATTATTTACAAAACCTATGGTGAAGGGACCACGTTTCGTACCTTGGTGTGGTCCTGATCTTAACGGAAAAAATGAAAGACATTGTTGCATTGACAGCAGATGTATTACACAGTTATAACGACTTGAGATAATATGTCCAACTTCAGGGAAGGTCATCCAATATTGCATCGGGGGGTGGTCACCCATATAGTTAATTGACACTACCTGTTCTTGTGCACTTTCCTCACCCATCACCTTTGAGTACACATCATAGTGGTCACGCAGCTCTTGAAGCAATTCTCTTCTGACCACCTTCCACTGGTCCTCTCCCATCCCTAGATGTGAAGATATAGCCCTGTAACCACAGTTCCCATCTGCCGTCACATCTGTGACGGTCGATATATATTTGGCGATTGCAGCGGGGAATTGATCAAGATAAGGTATGCCTCCTTGAACGGCTCTAGCATCCTTTGCTTCATAATTTGCTGCTGCAAATGAAGCTGTAGCAGAAACCCCAGTCATACTGCCAGATGTCGCGGCTTTGCCAGTTGGTTTCTTTCTAGCAAGTTGAGGAGGAATGGGTGGGGCAGACGTATTTTTGATCCTTTGGGACCGTCTCGGCTGGACACGGCCGACGCTTTCTTGTTTCGATGAGACTTCAGGTGGAATTTGAGCAGAGCAACTAGCCGCATCGCCGAAGTCATGATCAAAATGAGCAGGATGAATGTGGGTGGCTGTTTCTTCATTTGTCAAATTAACATCCCTTTTTCTTCTTCCATTGAACACGACATTAACTTGCGGCTCTGTAATCAGATTTGTCGCCGGGGTAGCTAGCTCCTTCAACTTAATTAACAACTCCTGCTTCATCGGCCCATCAAGTTGAGCATAGAGCATGTGTATGTGCTCTAATTCAGCATGTATAAGCCCATCTTCTGCAGACATCAATTCCGGCTTAGCCTCTATGTCTAGCTGCTTCCAATGAGAATTTACGGCATCTAAGGGAATGGGGCGATTTTCCCTTGTGTATTTGCCAATCTCATTGGCACATGGTACACCATAAATCATTCTAGCTAGACAATCACCTGTGCATTGGTCCGTTCCCATAGGGTCAGATTTATCAGCTTCCACAGACATTATCTTCAACGCCGCAGCGGCTGTAAATCCTATCAGCTCCTTGAACAAGAACCCATGCACATTATGTTGCAACATGATCTTAGATTTCTCGAATGATGCCTTGATCTCGATATGATGCCCCTCTAATGATTCATGTATGGTTGGCCAAGAAGCGGATAAACTGAAGGCCGATGAACCCAATGCCCTTTTAAGCTTAGAATGTTCAGTCTGTGCTCTTTTGGTCTGCCCTCTGTTGGTACTGACATTTCCAAAGTGGAGATTGCCATCTGTCCATACAGAAATAAACTTCTCCTTGTACTTGTCCATCCAAGATGTCTTCACATAGCTCACGACCCTTGTGTAATCTTTGTACTCGGTCTCCAATGCCTTCAGTTTAGCAACATACTCCTCCTCCTTGCGTGCCCCCACCAATAAATTCCAGCTAGAGATGAAACCTAACCATTTTTCTTGATCTTCAAAAGAGGGCTGGCAATTTTTGGCAATATTTTTGGATATGTGCATTCTACATATTTGGTGCACCGCAAGGGGAAATTCATGGCCAATGGCATTCATAAGTGCTGGCTCCAGTGCTGACAAAATTACACGTGGCATCCTGTATCCCTGCAGCAAAGAGCTCAACTTCCCCAAGGCCCACAAGTAGTTCTCCTCACGTACGGCCTCCGTGTAACAAAATGCCGCTGCGAACTGAATATCTGTGGACGTCACCCCATACATCTCCATCAATGGTGGCCTGTTGCGGTTGGTCTTCAACGCGCAGTCCATAACCAGAATCTCTGGAAATTTTCGTAATAACTCAACCGACTGCGGATGTGCCCAAAATATAGTCCTCACTGCAGTTGTCACTTCGTCCACTTCATGATACACAATGTAATTACGCTGTGTCAGTAGATTAAGGAATAGCTGCATTTCTGCTCTCCAGGCCATTTCCCCTGCCTTCATCCTCTGTCTGGCTTTATAAATAGTGTTGATTGTGGTAGATGTTGCATTATCCTTTTCCTTCAGGTATTTCAAGATTTCCCTTGGCCTAAGCAGTCTATGTGACAAGTCTCTCACCGTGGCCATCTCCCCACCTCCGAACCTCCTCTCATCTGGATGTCGCTCGATGTACATTGCGGGTTTATGGTTGTGATTGCCACGTACAACTGTCAAAATCCACTTATCTGTTGCCACACCATTAGCCCTCAAGTAGAAGGGACATGAACACTTCTTGCTTCGAGTTGATTTTTTGGCCGATATATCCGGCCTGTGTGGCCGATATGTCCCACTTCTTTCACAACAAAAATAATAAGTTGGGACCCTATTGCCCTTTGTACTCATATTTGATGATTTTGTAACAACCAAATTCCCGGTTTTCACACCGACCCCTTTTACCCATTTACCAAGCTCTTCTATGCTGGGGAAAATTTTATTTGTTGTGAACTGATTTGTATAATCTTCATTAACCTCTGAGCCTTCAACAATACGCTGAATTAAGTCCCAGATACCAATATAGTCACTAAATGTTAAGCTTTATTTTCTAGTAAATTAGTCAGTTAACAAAGCAAAATAATTTCAAACCTTTGCTTCTTTGTCCGCTTCATCCCAGATCCCCTCAATGTGTACCGAGCCCATCTCAATCTTCGTAATTTCTACGCAATCATGTTCCAAATGTACATTGCAGCAATAAATTTCTGAAATTATTAAAAAATACCAAATTAATTAGCATCAATTAATGGCTTACCAACTTTACGATGCAGTGCGGCCGCAGTCGAGTATTTTAGGGCACCCCAACCCAATGACACAAATCTTTTGCACTGCCTTAAGGACCTTCGTTTGATATAAGCAGGAACTCTTATAGTCTATATACCTCAGCCAATTAGAATAATTTCTGTTGATCAAACCCTATCTCGTTAGCTTTTCCCGCCTTAGGTCACAAAACTGATCGCATATGGAAGCGGTTACGCTGCATTTGTATATACGGATGCGTAGAAATAGTGGTTCATAGTGTAAATTACTCATCGCGAACAGTGGGAGGGCAAAAATGTAAATTGCTCTCCTCTGTAAACCGTCTAGCAGTTTGCCCACCGCACACAACCGCGCAAAACACGGACTTGCTCAGCGCACACAACCACGCAAAACTGGGAATTGCTCACCGCTCACAGCCAATCAAAAGATTCAAAACACGGAATTGCTCAACGCACACAACCACGCAAAACTCGGAATTGCTCAACGCACACAACCACTCAAAACCCGTAATTGCTCACCGCATACAACTGTTTTGGTCAAGTCCACGTGCACATGGGAACGGGTTATTTGCTAGTAATATTTCAAACTAGACTTGTGTACTCAACCAGCACAACGGGTAAATTATTGTAGACCCGATATGACCCGGTAGGACCCGAAATTGTCCCGTGATACCTTCTGCTCGCAGCGAATTGACAGACAATTACACAGATTGCTCACGGCGGAATTTCAAACGGCAAGTATTTTCAAAGATCGCTCCAGTCGCCCAGACCGAAATCCAAAAGCTTTGATTTTTATTTAATTGCTCGAAGGATACATCACTTAGTCAACTGGTGAGATCAAACAAAGAGCTGAATCGAGAGAAATCGATTTAGGGGTTTTTGACCTAAATTTATCAACATCGACTCTTTGGTACGTCTATACTTTTAAGTACAGTTTATCTGCCTTTCTTATTTTGATTTTACATGCATTCATCCACGGTTGAGGTTGATGAAGTCGGTACAAAAATCCAAGGTAATATTGATTTATCTTCTCGGCAATAATGCATTAAATCTTTGAGGATCCGGTTATGAATTGTTTGATACATGATACTATGGATTTTACAACCGACTTTACCACCAATCAACTGTTCAAGGATAGAAAAGAGCTGTTTCAGTGGATACAAAACGTCGGGTTAAGTCATGGGCATGTGATTGTTACACGTTCGGGGAGATTAAGTAAAACGGCCAAAGGGCATCATGCTGTGTACTTTGCGTGTGAAAGAAGCGGTGAGTATCGGGGACACCGAAAGCTAAAAAAGACCAACCAGCCTGTTAAAACCAAGAAGTGTTCATGTCCTTTCTCATTGCGTGGTTATATGGTGGTCGTGGGCGTTGAGGAGTGGAAGGTAACAGTCGTTTGTGGCAGGCACAACCATGAAGCAGCTAAATATGTCGATGGCCATTCCGATGACGGGACGTTGCAGGGAATGGAGATGGAAACAGTTCGTGACTTGGCGAATAGCAAGGTTCGGCCAGCTGAAATTTTGAAAGTACTGAAGGCAAATAAAAACTTCAGTGCTACCTCAATCAAAGCAATTTATAATGCATGAAACCGGTTACAACGGGGGAAGAAGGTTGGTATTGTAAAACAGTTGAAGGAGTTAGCATCAGCTGATAAAATTGTGGGTGCTGAGAATGTGAAGGCTGTGAATAATGAGGGGGGGATCAGAAGGTGGGGGAGGCGTTTTGGGAGAATGCAGTGCCTGCTGAGTTGCAGGAGGAGGATCATACTGGGAAGATGGGTGGAGAGGATGATAAGGTGGATCGTAATGAGGCGGAGCAGACTGCTGGGGAGGAGGAGGATGATGATGAGAATGCAGTGGCTAAGGCCTTTGAGAAGGAGCATGAGGTTCTACGTCTTCAAATTTCTACCCTGGTAGCGGAGATTGCTAAGCAGCATGCTGAGATAACGGATACGTCTACATTGACGTGTAAGCCGGGTAAGGGAAGAAGTAGACCGTTGTGGAAACGTACAATAAAGAAGCCGAAACAATCAATTTCACATGATGATAGTGACGAGGACTTGGCTGCCGACATAATAATACCATATTGGAACGCTTTTCCTGAGTGTCTACGACCCCTTATAGTGCATGTCGTAGATGTGAAAGCAGACGGAAATTGTGGGTATAGGGCTGTGGCAGCTCAGTTGGGACTGGGTGAGGACGAATGGAGGCAGGTGAAATATGACTTGCGAGAAGAGATGCAGAACCACGACGGCTTGTACCGGCAACTTATGGGTGCCGTGGAATTTAAAAAGAATGGAGTGGCACTGGGCCATTTGTTAGACCGGCCAAAAGCTAAATGGTGGATGCAGATGCCAGAAATGGCACATGTCATTGCCTCATGCTACGAATGTGTAGTACATATTCTTGCACCTCATCAGTGTGTGACATATTTTCCTTTAAGAACTCCTCCAGTACCCCTATCATCCAGACGCCACATAACGTTGGGTCATGTGAACAATAATCACTTCGTTATTGTTAAACTTGCCCCATATGGTCCTGTCCCTCCGACTTCAAGTATGTGGCTAAGATACCGTTCCGATGTGTCAGCCGGATGGCTGGCTGCTTATGAGGATAGGATGCATCAATTCCAGTCAATAGTATTTGGGCACGATATTGCAACCGTTGACGTTATTGAAATATTGTAGGATAAAATGTTGTATCATTTTACTGTGGATTGTTTATTTCATATTGACAGATTGGTAGCATGAAATTTTATCATGTCTGCCTAAATGTGCAAATGTTATCATCTGTATGCCGTGCTTTGGTGTATGGTATCTATAAGTTATGCCCAACGATAGACCTACTAATCAAGTTTGCCTCTTACTAACTTTTTGGTGAACGGGTACAAACTGATATATACTGGATTTTGAATGCTTAATAACACACGCAATCTATCCAGATTTTCTTAAGGGTGTTCATTAATACAACTAATGATAGTTATCACGTTGGTATTATATTATTTTATACGTATCAATAATTTTGTTAACATCGGCATAAGAATATGAGGATTCCAATAGAATAAATATTAAAAACAAAATTTAGATCTCCTCAGCGCGCACCGCGGTCAAAATCGTTCTCAGCGTCGCGATTAATAACGATTACCGTTACTAATGTCATGCCTGACAATCCATGTAATATTACTCAGCGCGCAAAACGGTTCGAATCGTGCTAAAATATAACCGTTGTGCGCGCTGAGTAAAATTTGCCAACTAAACCACCGAATTTACTCGAAACGCGCAAAGGGTTAAAATTTTTACCCGTTTTGACCCGTTTGGACCCTCTTTCATCCCTTGATAAATTCTGCTCACCGCCCACAGCCATAACCTTCCACAGATTGCTCAAGGCGGAATATCAAACGGCCAGTTTTTCGTAGATTGCTCAAGGCGCACAGACGGAAATTCCAAAGATTTGATTTTTATTACTGGGCTCGACATTTACATCACAGTGGCAACTACTGCGTTCAAACAAATCGGTGAAGCGAGAGCAATCGATTTAGGGGTTTTCGACCTAAATTTGTCGAAATCGCGATTTGGTAAGTATACAATGTTAAGTACATTTTATTTGATATCCTTGTTACAATTACAATGTGTAGAAAGAGGAGGCGAAATTTTTGGTTTTTAATTGCCTGCAGATACAGTTGAGATTGATGGAGATGCTAAAAAATTCGGAGGTAATATTGATTTTTCTTTACGTCAATAATGTAACTAATGTTTGGTTCCCGGTCCAATTAGTTGTATGAATTGTTTGATACAGGTGTATATGGATTATACAGCCGAATTTACAACGCTTCAACGTTTTAAAAGTAGAGACGAACTCTTTCAGTGGATAAAGAGCGTCGGACGACAACAGGGGCATGTGATTGTTACCAGTGCATCGAGTATGAATAAATCGTCCAATAGGACTCCCGCTGCCTACTATGCATGTGCAAGAAGCGGGAACTACAGGGGACACCGACCAGTACGAAAGAGCAACCGGCCAGTTAGAACCAACAAGTGTGGATGCCCGTTCAAATTGCGTGGTAATGAGGTGGGCGATGGCGGTGAGTGGAGTTTAACGGTCGTTGATGGCAGGCACAACCATCAAGCTGCTAATTATGTCGCGGGCCATTCCGACGACGGGGTGTTGCAGGGAAAAGAGGTGGAAGCATTGCGAGACTTGGCAAATAGAAAGGTGCCGCCGTCAGCAATTTTGAAAGGCCTGAAGGAAACTAAATCCTTCAATGAAACACCAATCAAATCAATTTATAATGCACGTTCCCGATTACTAAGGGGGCAGAGTGTGGGTATGGTAAACAAGTTGAAGGAGTTAGCATTACCGTGTAGAATTGTGGGTGATGAGCTTGTGGTGCATGTGGATAATGTTGAGGAGGAGCAGAAGGGAGATAAGGAGAAGGTGGATGAGGCTGAGGAGGCGACTGCATTGGCTGCTTATTGGCAGGATGATGTGGTGGATCGTAATGCGATGGAGCAGGCTGCTGAGTTGACTGTAGATGATTATGTTATTAGGGAGATGGTGGAGACGGAGGAGACGGTTGCCCTTAACGTGGAGGTGCAGAATGCTGAGGAGGTACTGGTGGAGGATAATGCAGCGGCTGAGACTGTGGAGCCGAAGGTGTATGAGGAGAAGGCGAACGAGGAGGATGATGATAAGGAAGTGGCTACTGATTTGATTGCTGAGGAGCATACTGGGAAGTTGGTGGATACGGCGGGGACGGTGGAACGTAATGTGGCTGAACAGACTGCTGAGATGGATGAGGGGGAGAATGCAGCGGGGGAGAATGAGGAGCCGCAGGAGGATGAGGCGAATGTGGAGGATGTGGAGGATGAGAAGATAGAGGATGCTGGGTTGATGCAAGCTGAGCTTACGTTGGAGTTGGGGGCGACGGTGGAGACGTGGGATCATAATGTGGATGCTCAGACTGCTGGGAGGGAGGAGGAGACGGCTGTGGCCTCGTATTTTGATGAGCACGAAGAGATGGATGTCTTGCTTAAACAACTTTCTCCCCTGGTTGATGTGATTTCTGATCATTTTTCGGATGTGACGGAGAAGCCTACAGTTAGGAGGAAGCCTGTTAAGGCTCCACGGTTGCATTCAATTGCGGAGCATACTGCGGCGGCGAAGGAGAAGCCTAAATTGAAGAGGCGGCCTTCGAAGGAAAGTAGTAGGCGTCCGAAACTTCAAATAAAGAAGCCGAAGCCTTCGTTTCCCCCTGATGATTATGTTGATGATTTGCCTGCCAACTTCCTCATACCATATTATTTGGATTTTCATGAGAAGCTACAACCCCTCATGGTGGGCGGCGTAGACGTGGATGCAGATGGCAACTGTGGGTACAGGGCTGTGGCAGTTCAGTTGGGCTTGAAAGATTCCGATTGGGGGACTGTCAGAGCTGATTTGCTCCGTGAGATGCGGACATACAGCGGCTTGTACAGGCGTGTTATGAGTGAGGTTTCATATAATTATAATTTGAAGGCAGTGGACTATTTCATTACTGATAAAGGTGCAGGATCGGAAAATTGGATGCAGATGCCAGACATGGGACATGTCATTGCCTCATGCTACAACTGTGTAGCACATTTGATTTCAAATCTTATGTGTGTGACATTTTTCCCATTGAGAAGTCCTCCAGTAAACTGAGCCTCCAGACGCCACATAACGTTGGGTTATGTGAACGGAAATCACTTTTTTATCCTTCAACTTCAACCAGCAGGTGACGTCCCTCCGACTTCAGTTGTGTGGACAAGATCGCATGACCCTGTGGCCGATGGATGGCCGGCTGGTTACGAGCAGAGGATGCAGTCATTCGTTGATAAAGTAAAAGATACGAAGATTGCTACCGCTGATGGTTTTTAGTATCTGTAAGATAAAACGCTTATCAATGTAATAAGTTTTTTTTGGTATAAAAATGGACCACTTTGGCGGATGAAATTTTATCATGGCTTCCGAAATGTGCAAATGTCATCATCGGTATGGATTGATGTTGTGTATCATACCAATTACACCGAGCGCAACACTGCAGTACTATTGCCCGTTTTGCGCTTTGAGTAATTAAGTCTTTACCGACCAAATTGCTCAACGCGCAGAACTGGCAATATTAGTGCCGGTTTTGCGCTCTGGGTATTTTTAATAACATCAACCTTTGTTCCAAATTGTTATGCGATGAGAATGTGTCATTGTTAGAGTGTCCAATACTCCAAGTGAGAGTAGGGTTATTGTATCATATATGTTATTGTCTGACAAAATTGCTTACCACAAACTCCCATTGATAAGTTTTGCCCGTTGAGCGCCTTTATTAGCCAATTTGTTAGTGGTTACTACAATTGCTCACCATTCACCCCGATCAGAACAAATAATTTTGGCCGGTTGTGCGCGGTGTGCAATTTTGTTAGTGCGAAAAAAAACTCCACCTCGTCCACTCAATAAAATTTGCTGATATATCCACATTTATTGCTGCTCGCACCGTGCAAATTTTTAATGGTTAACAGAAATGCTCACAGCGCACAACGGCGATATATTATAACCTTTGGTCTTACTAATATTCTAAGAGACCCCTCGAGTCTGCAGATCAGTGTTGGTGAACATACAGAGCAGGGATCGTTAATATACAGCGGATTGCTACCAGCCGGATGTTCTGCTCTATAATGATTAATGCGAGCAACTCCAACCCAAATCTCTAAAACCCCCCCTTCAAAATGGAATATCTCTAAAAGATGCCATTTTGGAGGATGGGCAACTCCAACCCACCATCTTCAAATCCTATTTTCTCTTTGTTTAAGCTTTACTAATGAAAAATATTTATCATTAAAATGGGTTAATCTAATATATTATTTCTGCATGAAAGAAAATTATAAATAATATTAGTCTTCAATGTTAATTTTTTTTAATTTTTAAGTATTTAGTATTTCTTGTTATGTTGTAAATATTTTAAATTTGCTCGAAAAATATCCAATATTGGTATCATGTTGTAGGTATAATTAAGATATTTCCGACGGTACTAAAATTATTAAATTTGGTCATGTGATTTGTAAAATACATTAGTAATAAATAATTATAAGATTTTAATTAAGGTCTAAGTTGTCATTAATTGAGAACTTTAGAGATTTGAAGGGGTGAATAGTGCCCCTCCAAATATGAAGGGGCACTATTGCAAATCTCTATCTCTATCTTCATTTTGGAGATGGGTTGGAGCAACTTCAATCTCCATTTTAGAGTTATAGAGATGGGTTGGAGTTGCTCATTTGCGCGTTGGGATAAACTGTAGCCTCTTAAAAAATAGCCCAACGCGCACAACGGGCAAAATAATGCCCTTAGGCTCGGGCAAAATTACGAGCACAACGGGAAAACAACGCGCACAACGGGCAAAAATTACGCGCACAACGGGCAAAACAACGCGCACAACGGGCAAAAAGGAAAGCCGGTGGTTCGCTTTTTGAGCATATAAAAGGTAGTTTATCAACAAATGTTAAACGCGCACACACCTAGTAGCCTTATGCCCGGTGTGCGCGTTGAGCAAAGTTTCGACGATAGCCCATTTGCTCAACGCGCCCCGCACGGACTAATTTTGCCGGTTGTGCGCTTTGAGCATATTTGTTGGATGCTGTAATTTTTGTTCCCACGGTTAATCATTCACACTCCTATTTTCATCATACTAAAAATGTGATTCCGCCATATGCCAACGTTTCGACAAATGTTAAACGCGCACACACCTAGTAGCCTTATGCCCGGTGTGCGCGTTGAGCAAAGTTTCGACGATAGCCCATTTGCTCAACGCGCACCGCACGGACTAATTTTGCCGGTTGTGCGCTTTGAGCATATTTGTTGGATGCTGTAATTTTTGTTCCCACGGTTAATCATTCCCACTCCTATTTTCATCATACTAAAATTGTGATTCCGCCATATGCCAACAGTCAAACTTCGCTTAGAAACTTTACCTAATTGTGATTAAGGCCAATACTTATTCATTCTGAAGACATTTTATATAAAAGCTGATACCTAGTCAATCTGATTCAGAAACTGCATGCAAACCTTTAGATTAACGCTGATACATATTCAAACGGTGACCATTCCAAAATGGCCAACCCATTCTAACATACTGAAGTACGTACAGATACAGATCCAAACAGATACATATCCCTTTACTCTTACAAACTGATACATTTGAGTGTCTTCGCAGATGTTTGCAATGAAGTGGCGCGTGATCTGCGTGTTTCCCCCTTCAACTTCCGCGAGTTCATCGGGCGCACATCTTCGTTGCGTTTATTAACGTCCTTGTAACCTGCAGTCAAGTATGTAGCCGTGTCAAACACAACGCCTGGAACCCCGATTCCCCTGTGGCGATGTACGACACGGGCAATGCGCTCCACATCTACGTTGCAGTTGCCGAATTTCTGCCCTGATCTGCTCAAGATGATTGTCATACCAGATGTTTGCAATGACGTGGAACTTTGTCCTTTGTAGAAGACGCCGTGAATTAAAAAGTCGGCAGACCGTTTCGCTTATTACCGTCATTGCTGTCGTCGTTGTAACATGAAGTCAGGACAAAAGACACCGATTGGAACTCCGTTACCGGAGACGATGTAAAACAACACAGGGTTGCATAAGAAGTTGTGTTTGGGAGTGTAAGAGATCGGAAAGGATAGGATGGAGTGTCTGTGCGTCAAAGATGATGTATAGTGAAACGATGAAGGGTTTGATGGAGGAGATGGAGTGTAGAGATGGAGATGGATATGGAGTGTATAGCAAGACACGCAAAACAAATACATAGCCACAATTCATAATAGGAGGGAATAACAATCTATCATGGTACAACACCCAGCAGCTTTCCTGAAACATGTGAGACAGCATAGCCAATATCACCCCAAAAGAATATGGTATGATCATCGAACACATTTTTCATAGTGTTGTTTGGGAAAAATTTTCTCAACGCAGTTGCAACACCCCCCAGCATTGTCGGGGATGCTTGATTATAAATGGACGATAGCCCTTCGTTGCATAAGTTTCCAACATGAACCATTTACCTTTACGTGAAAAGAGTACTGGATGAATGCTATCGTCCATATCTATATCAAGCATGCACGAACAGCTGAAGGACTTATTGTTTCCATACGGAGGTTGTGTGGGCAAATAAAGAAGATGATAGAAGAAAGTAGACGAAGTTTAGAGAAGATGAGTGCTCGTTGTCCGCCATTTATAGGGGAAATTGGACCAATCATAATGAAGCGTATAAAAAGTCCGTGATCCTACAGTAATGCAATGGATCTCGGGAATCGACATTTAGAGCATCTCCAAAGGCCAAAGGGGCTCCCTAAATTATTTTAGAATGTGGAAAAAAATAGGTTAATTACTCTCCGCGCAAAACCATGAAACCCTACGGTTTTTCGCCTTGATGACATAATAGGAAAATTACACTCAACAATACTACTCTCCACTAAGAATTTTTAATACATTATATTCGTCGTGCACACCGGGCTAAATAATACAGAGGCGAGTAACTATGGATGTCGGTGTCGATGATAAAGAAATCGGTCAAATATCGATTCAAATACAATATAATAAAAGAGGGAATTTGCCTTGCGGCGATCCTGTCACAATCGTCGGGCAAAGTATAGGGATATAAAATCAAATAAAGGCGTCTAGGGCTAGGGAATCCCCACTACGGATCGTCATACATCATCGTAAATAGTGAATCTCAATATTACTAGACTTGCGTTGAGGTGAACTAGTCGCAACTTAATGTGGAACCAAGCTCACGCTCTCGCGCTATTGCCGGTCTATAGCAAACCTAGGTTATGGCCCAATCTCTTGCAAACCCTAACCTAAGCCACTAGCATGAGGATCGACATCATCGTTCAATCGCCCCTCGAGCCCACTCTCGTGCAAACTCGAGCTACGATCTAGGTTGTGATAGTTCGTATTCGTCCAATCTCTTGCAAACGAATATGTGTATAGATTTACAATTAAAAATCCTAGCTTTGGTCCAATCTCTTGCAAACCAAATCTAGAGAAACCCAATTGTAAACCTAAATCGAATATTTAGGCCTTCCCATCGATTAGAATCCAATCTCTTGCAAATCCCAAATCGATGGAAATCCCTAGCTATCCGTAGGAAATCAATCACAACCTAACCTCCTAGCAATTCTAGCAATTTAGAATTCATTCTTCACAAATATGAAATTAGATCCATAGGGTTCATCCCCAAACCCTAGAACAACAAATCTACTCTAGCATAGCAATAAGGATATGAGAATCAATAGAAATCATTGTTTGCATACAAAAAGATAGAAAAACAAAGATTCAAATAATAAGAATAGAAATACTTAGCTTTGATGAAGAATTCCAATCCAAATACAAGCCTTTTGATCCAAGAGGGGGCCTAGGGCATGGCCTAACCTCCAAAATAAAAATCTAAAACATCTTGGGGACCCCCTCTAATGGTGGCTACAAACCCCTTAAATACTCCCCCAAAACCCTAGCAAGAAACCCTAGAAAACCCCTCAAATTCGTGCCCAAAAACAGCCCAAACCGCAACTTAAAATCTGGGCCCAGGCCGCACTCGGCCGAGTGGAATATGTGACCCGGCCGAGTGACACTGACATGCAAATTCCAGCACTGCAGCATCAACTTGCAGAAATTCCCCAGATTTCATCCGACCTCCGATTTGCGTGTTCTTGGCGGCGTTGGAACCGTCATGAAGTCTACTATCCATAAAAAATATGAGAAAAATACTTTGATTGCTGAAATGATAGCAGATTTCAAAAGAGTGAGAGGATGTCTGAAAATCTGGGTGCTGCATGTCCTCAGCATCACTCGGTCGAGTGGCAAATGTCACTCGGCCGAGGGGCATTTGGTACTCGGGCGGACGGCTTTTGTCACTCGGCCGAGTCAGGCTTCTGGGGCAGACTGACGGATTACAGTAAGTTGGACATTTTTTGCTTGCCGTCGTCTGGGTGCCACTCGGGCGGACGGAGTCTCCGAACTCGGCCGAGTCGGCGTGCGATGCTCGGCCGAGTGCACGCTGATACATCTCTGTTGCGTGTCCGATCTGGCCGGCCGAGCGGGGTCTCATTGCTCGACCGAGTGACTCCTTCATCGGCCGAGTGGCATGCTGAAAATGCCCAATCTTCATCTTTTCGCTCCCCCGTCGCTCCTACGACGTTCTTTCTTCTTCCACTCCTCTTCCATTGCAGAATAACCCTCAAAAAGGCCATGGTTGACACTCCGGAGTGGGTGCAAATCTCTAAAGCTCATTTTTGCTCACGATCGCTCCATATTTCCTGAAATCCGACAAAAACAAGAAATAGTGAAAAGTAACACAATATCATCGAATAATCGTGAAAATCGCAATATGAGCAACCGAAATGACATGCAAATATGCGGAAAAAAGGTGTAAAATATGGACCGATCACACACCGGGCTAAATAATACAGAGGCGAGTAACTATCATAATTGCTCACTGCGCAGAACGTTTAGAAAACGAGAATTGCTCAATGCGCAAAACGCAGAACGCATGACAGCGAATTGTATTGATGAGAAGAAGTAGAGTTAATGTGTGGCTACATCGAAGACCCCGTCGTGCTACAGAGGGGTTCTCGTGAATATACAAATGACTGCTCATCTACAGCGGATTGATGTCAGAGAGATGAAGAGACGTTAATTGCGATGGGAGAGAATTGATGTAGCAGGAGCGATTTGAAAGCTCTCAGGGAGACCTTTGACCCGGAAAATGACACAAATGTCCTCAAAGGCAAGAGCAATTGTGACCCAGTGGCGAACTTTGTGGCAGTTCACCCTCACTGCGACAAAATTGGTTGTGTGTGGTGAGCAATTCTGAGGTTTGAGTGGTTTTGTGCGCTGAGCAATTCTGATTTTTGAGCGGTTGTGTGCGGTGAGCACTTCTGAGTTTGAGTGGTTGTGTGCGATGAGCAATTTTGAGTTTTGAGTGGATTTGTGCGCTGATCAATTCTGAGTTTTGAGTGGGTTTTGTGCGGTGAGCTTATTCTGAGATTGAGTGGTTGTGTGCGGTGAGTAATTCTGAGGTATGAGTGGTTTTGTAGCCGCTTACTTAATTGCTCAACGCTGAGACATAATTGATAAAAGCAAAGAAAGAAAAGCCCCCGTATTCGATCTCTCCTCACAATCCCAGGGTGTTGGGGCGATTTGCCTCTAGACACTCCTCCCCTCTCAAAAGAAACCTCCCGTTGGCCCGATCGTTGGATAGGCCCTCCTTTGATACCGGACCTCTCCTTCCCGACGAATTCTTCGTCTTACAGGCGGATCGCCAACGAGTTATTACTCTTACACATGGAGCGGCCCGTCTTCCACTCCCCGACTTCCCTTGTAGAACTTACACCAGGGGACTTAGGGCGGACCGCTCCTCCCCTCCAACGCCTACTCCGTGACGACCTCCACCTCCGGGGGCGGCGTCGCCGAAACCTCCCGCTGGCCCGATACCGGACCTCTCCTTCCCGACGAATTCTTCCTTTCTCAGGCGGATCGCCGACGAGTTATTCGTCTTACACATGGAGCGGCCAGCCTTCCACTCCCCGAATTCCCTTGGAGAACTAACGCCAGGGGACTTAGGGCGGACCGCTCCTCCCCTCCAGCGCCTACTCTGTGACAACCTCCACCTCCGGTGGAGGCGTCGCCGCCCGCGGGGTGTCGGTCCAAATCACCGGTGAAGGCATCGCCATGCCAATCACCCCACTGGGCACCACCGTTCCCAGACAACGGGTCCCTCCGCCATCCAACGGTCTGCCTTCCACTCATCGACCTCCCGTCGCACATCCTGAAGTGGAACGAAACCCCAGCCCGCCATCCAACGGCATGCCTTCCACTCCTTGACGACCCGTCGCACATCCTGGTGCAGGTTATAGTAAATTGGAACGAAACCCCCGACCGCCATCCAAAGGCCTGCCTTCCACTCCTCGACCTCCCGTCGCACATCCTGATGCAGTTTACAGTAAAGTGGAACGGCCCGCCATCCAACGTCCTGCATTCAACCACTGGCGTCGTTATCGACGTATTGTAAAGAACGCGAAAATGTCCCTCCAAGCAAGTTGTTAAATTCCGTCTATGATAAAATTAACTTGTTTACATGCAAACTTTTAGATTATCTCTGATACATAATCAATCTGAAGACATTTTAGATTAAATCGGCTACATATATTCAATCGACTTCGTATACTGATTGAAAATTTTTAGATTATATCTCAGACATATTCCAATTGATGACATTTTCAAAATGACCCCGCCTTTCAACTATATGGATGTACATACTGATACAGAACAAAACATATTCATTACCCCATGCTCTTTACAAACTGATACATATGATTGTCTTCGTAAGATGTTTGCAATGAAGGTGCTTTTTACCGGATCTATTGTCGGCGTGATCTGCGTGCTTCAACCTACAACGACGCCTGCAATGACGACACTCCTATCCTGCCTACAGTTGCCGTAAGTAGGCAACGACGTTAACTAACGCAACGAAGCGACCATCTTCGTTGAGTTTATGGACGTGTTTGCCAACTATCTGCCACCGTAGCCCTTATAAGAGTGTCGTCATTGCAGGCGTCCTTGTACCCGGCTGTCAAGTATGACGACGGTTCAAAGACACCGAAAAGAACTCCGATTGCCAAGAGGCGGTGAACACCAACACATGGTTCGTTATAAATAGAGGATCTATAGTACAAATATGAAGGGGATGGAGGAGAAGATAGTGTAAAAGAGGAGATGGCCGTTCCATGTGAATGCGTGAAAAAAGTACTGGTTGAATTCTATCGTCCATTTTTATCTCAAGCATCAGGCCCGAACAGTAGAAAACCATCTCATCTTTACACCACATATCCATCTCCATCTCCTCCATTTATACCTCATGCATCATGCTCGAACAAAAGCAGACCTTATTGTTTCCAGACGGAGGTTGTGTGGGCAAAAAGAAGAAGATGATATAAGAAATTAGAGGAAGTTGTGAGAAGATGAGGGCTCCTTGTCCGCCAATTTATAGGGTAATTGGACCAATCAAAATGAAACTAAACGGTTTTTCGCCTTGATCAACAATGATGCCAATTGGAAAATTACTCCCACCAATACTAAAACATTTTATTCGACGCGCACACCGTGCTAAATAATACAGGATCGAGTAACAAACTAACAATCAGAATTGCTCACCGCGCAAAACGCATGGTAAAATGGAATTGCTCAAGGCGCACAACGCACAAAGCATGGCAGCGATTTGTATTGGTTTATGAGGATGCGACCGAAGTAGAGTTAATGTGTGGCTCCATCGAAGACCCCGTCATGGTACAGGAGGGGTTCTCGTGAATATACAAAAGACTGCACGTCAATCTACACCTGATTGATACCAGACATGTGCAGTTCTCAAGAATGTTTGACCGGCCGGTGGGAGGTGAGCTGGAAAAATTAATAGCTGCTAACATAATTGCACAAAGGTTGGAACAAACAAATTTATGGCCGTTGTGCGCGATGAGCAAATTTTTAATGGTTTAAATAATTGCTCATAGCGAACAACAAGAAACGACAGGTGTAGACTCTTTGAGTCGTTGTGCGCTTTAACATGTGTTCGCTTTGAGCATCTAAGGTATTTTATAGACAATGGTTTAACGCGCACAACCAATCTGAAGACATATTCAATCGAATTCAACTATATTGATGTACATACTGATACAGACCCAAACGCTCTTACAAACTGATACATATGATTAAGCCTGGATGGCGGCCCTTGGTCACATAGGTTGGCGGTGGATGGCTACTGTCCCTCTGGCTCTGAGGCACAAGCACTCCTTCCTGTTGTTTTCGATCGCTTGTCTCGCATCCAAATTGAAGAATAAAATGAAGAACAATCGCGTCGGAATACGGAAAAAGGCGAAATTCGTGTAAACATCGATCCCGAGGTTCTCGAATGCTTCATTGGCTGCGAGCCCTTGCGGTGTACATCGACCACGTTTACAGTTACCGTGCTCAGCGTATTTGTCATGCAATCCGAAGGCATCTGCTGATCCCAGTATTCTAGCGCTGAAGCTTCCGGGTCTGGAAAATCAAACATTTCATCATGGTAACAAAACAGAATGCTTAATGCCATCATACATACATACGTAGTTTTGAATTATTCAGAGGAAATAATTAGAAAATTTGAACTTACTCCAATGACTAGATCCTCCAGGTTCGGGCAGCTATTCAGCAAGCATGACAAGATTGAAAACGTCGTTGTTGTGCAGGGTATCCGTCTGAGGGTGAGTTCTTTCATCTTCGGCAAGAGACACCACAGAGTAACGGGCATGATATAGATATCTGATATGGACGATAGCATTCATTTAGCTGTTCGTCCATTTATAATCAGGCATGCCCGAAAAAGGGTTTCCAGATGTGAGGATTTCGCCTTCCACGAACAGCTGAAGGACTTACTGTTTCAATAGGAAGGTTGTGGGGGCAAATAAAGAAGAAGATGATGGAAGAAAGTAGATGAACTTGTGAGAAGATGAGTGCTCCTTGTCCGCCAATTTTATAGGGGAATTGGAGCAATCAAAATGAAGCGTATAATAAGTCCTTGATCCTACAGTAATGCAATGGATCTCGGGAATCAACAATTATTTACTCAACGCGCAAACCGCGGAATACCAACGCGAAAATCTCGTAATCCCAATTATTTTAGCATCTGGATCAAAGTTGGTTAATTACTCTCCGCGCATAACAAGGAAACTCAACGATTTTTCGCCTTGATCAACATTGATGCTAATAGGAAAATTACTCCCGACAATACTACTCTCCACTAAGATTTTTTAATACATTTTATTCGACACGCACCCCGGGCTAAATAATACAGAAGAGAAACTGTTATAATTGATTCTCGCGCAAAACGCATGGAAAACGGGAATTGCTCAATGCGCACAACGCAGATGGGTCAATGAGGATGTGACTGCTGCAGTACCATATTAACTGTGTGGCTACATCGAAGACCCCGTCAAGCTACAGAAGGGTGCTCGTGAATAAGAAAATACTGCTCCTGAATCTACTGCTGATTGATACCAGACATGTGATTTTCCCAAGAATGTATGACCAGTGGCAAGTGAGCTGGCAAAATTTATATTTTGGCCGTTGTGCGCGGTTAGCAAATTTTTAATGGTTAAAAATTTGCTCAAAGCACACAACAAGTATCGCCAGATGGTCACTTTGACCCGGTGTGCGCGTTCAGCAAATTTGTTATGGCTAACATAATTTCGCAAAGCGCACAACATGCAGAATTATGACCGTTGTGCGCGTTAAGCTCTATAGTTGTGTCGATGACAAATTTGCTCAACCCCCCCCCCACGGGAATAAATTTGACCGTTTTGCGCTTTGAGCATATTTGTGAGATGCTATAATTTTAATTCCACCTCGCACCAGCGCAGTGAATCAAGTGAAAAATGGAGAAGAGCTGACAGCGCTGGAAATTTTTCCAGCGCTGTCCGCATTTTGGGCAACCTAAAAGTATTTTTTTTTTGAAATTTTTTTTGCAGTAGTTAGATATACGTGTTAGGAAGCTCCCCACAAAATTTCAGCTCGATCCGACACCGTTTGAGCCTCCGTTCATCGATTTCAAAAACGTTACGCAAAACTGTGGACAGATTTGCGTAACGTTTTTGAAATCGATGAACGGAGGATCAAACGGTGTCGGATCGAGCTGAAATTTTGTGGGGAGCGTCCTAACACGTATATCTACCTACTGCAAAAAAAAATTTCAAAAAAAAATTTTTTATCTTGCCCAAAATGCGGACAGCGCTGGAAAAATTTCCAGCGCTGTCAGCATTCGCCCATTAACCTCGTGAATCAATCACATTCCAAATTTCATCATACTTAAACGCGCACAACCAGCAGAATTATGCCCGTTGTGCGCGTTTAGGTAAAGTGTAGATTAAGTCTCATACATATTCTAGTTGATGTTATTTTGAAAATGACCCAGCCATTCAAATATATTGATGTACATACTGATACAGATCCAAACTGATTCATTAGCCTATGCTCTTACAAACTGAAACATGTGATTGTCGGTGTGATCTGCGTGCTTCCCCGTCAACTTCCGCGAGTTCACCGGGCGACCATCTTCGTTCCGTTTATTACCGTCGTTGCCGATTTTCTGCCATCATCGGCTGGCTATGAGTGTAGTCATAGCATGCATCGGTGTAACCTGCAGTCGGGTATGTAGCCGTTTCAAAGACACCTAGAGAAACTCCGATTCATATGAGGCGTCGAACAACACCAACAGATCAAAATACTAAACACCGCTGGTCTTTGAACAACTTACAAGCTCAGATGCAGAACTGCATGCGGCGATGTGTCCAGTAAGAGAATACTAAACCCTGCATGCGGCCCCAACCTCGTCGCATCTCTTCGTTACAACCTCCTCAAGATCTGCTAAGGCGCACGTAGGTGGAGGATCTTCGTTGTAGACAATGAAGGCGGATCCTACGGAGAACACACTGGCATTTGATGCGTTCATCACCTGGTCAACATTCATCCGGCCGGTTCGACCGACAGCTAGATCCACCTTTTCGAGGAAGCCCCTTTAAGGAGGCTCGAACTGATCGGTGAAGTAAAAGCTTAATCCAGAGAAGATCTTCACCGCCTGTAAGAGACCAGTATAAGAGACAAATATGATATGTGCACTACTGGACATGGGCCTCCGCACACGCATACACAAGGAAAGGTGTTCATAAGATGGCTTCCTCCGATAATTATCCAAAGACTTAAATAGTTCAAAACATTTTCCAATTCAAATAGTTCAAAGGCGCGACATGCCGTCATTGGCGTGTCATTACAGTCACTTCCCTGCTCGTTTTGTAATTTCTGTCGCTTTACTTGAGCATCATCACCATCATCTGTTCGGACGAGGAAATGGATGTGTGACTCTTCACATCATTTGATTTTCTGTAAATCTGAGACAACCATGCCTTTTGTCTTTCCGCACAGGTTCCAGGCTTCCAGCTTCTGCATTATGAGACAATTATGATCTGCTTTATCCACAGTCAGAATTGGCCAATTTGCCTGCGAGCCAAGAGATCGAAAAGAAAGGAGGGAGTGCTTGTGCCTCAGAGAGACGGTACCCATGCACCGCCAACCTAATTGACCCAGAGCAGCCAATCATGGCGCAAAGGCCCGGGGGGCCATTCTTCTCTTCGCAGACCAGGGAGAGAAGCATATTAGGGAGGCGACTGCATCAGCCTGTAGTCCTCCGATTTCATACGTTTCTCCAGGGCATTCACGGCATTCACGATCCATTTATCCTACAGTAATGCTAGGGATCTCGGGAATGAACATCTTATTTACGAAACGCGTAATCCCACCGAGAAAAACGAGTAATCCTAAGTATTTTAGGCTCAGCTGAAAAAGAGGCAATTTACTCTCCCCACACGACAAGGAAACTGAACCGTTTTGCGCCTTGAATTACTCTCCGTCAAAGACTCGAAAAATTATTTATTTTCTAGCGCAACAAAAACAATCAAATTGTTTCTGTTGTGCGTGCGAGTTAATTGGTTCCACTATAAGCCCTTGTGTGTAATGTGGAGTCCTCAGATGTGAGACCGTGTGTGTACAGCGGTTGGATATTGATTAACACTATGACTTTTAACCACCTCGTACGACGCGCACGACGGCTAATTGATATCAGCCCTTTGTTGCGTTTATTAACGTCATGGATTGGTAACGGCTATTTATTACAAATGTATTTTACAAATAACGTGACCAAAGTTAATAATTTTAGTACCGATGGAAATATCTCAATTATACCTACTACATGAGACCAATATTGGATATTTTTCGAGCAAATTTAAAATATTTACAATATTACAAGAAATACTAAATACTTAAAAATTAAAAAAAATTAACCTTGAAGAATAATATTATTTATAGTTTTCTTTCAAGCAAGAGTGCCAGGAACAATGTATTAGATTAACCCATTATAACGATAAATATTTTTCATTAGTAAAGCTTAAACAAAGAAAAAATAGGATTTGAAGATGGTGGGTTGGAGTTGCCCATCCTCAAAAATAGCATCTTTTAGAGATATTCCATTTTGAAAGGGGGTTTTTAGAGATTTGTGGTGGAGTTGCTATATAGAATTGGAGCAATCAAAATGAAGCGTATAATAAGTCCTTGATCCTACAGTAATGCAATGGATCTCGGGAATCAACAATTATTTACTCAACGCGCAAACCGCGGAATACCAACGCGAAAATCTCGTAATCCCAATTATTTTAGCATCTGGATCAAAATAGGTTAATTACTCTCCGCGCATAACAATGAAACTCAACGATTTTTCGCCTGGATCAACATTGATGCTAATAGGAAACTTACTCCCGACAATACTACTCTCCACTAAGAATTTTTAATACATTTTATTCGACACGCACCCCGGGCTAAATAATACAGAAGAGAGAAACCATTATAATTGATCACCGCGCAAAACGCATGGAAAACGGGAATTGCTCAATGCGTGCAAAGCAGATGGGTCAATGAGGATGTGACTGCTGCAGTACCATATTAACTGTGTGGCTACATCGAAGACCCCGTCAAGCTACAGAAGGGTGCTCGTGAATAAGAAAATACTGCTCCTGAATCTACAGCTGATTGATACCACACATATGATTTTCCCAAGAATTTATGACCGGTGGCAAGTAAGGTGGAAAAATTTATAGCCGTTACATAAGGGCTCAACGTTCAGTACCAAAAAATTGCTCACAGCGCACAACTAGTAACGCCATGTGTTCATTTTGAGCCGGTGTGCGCGTTCAGCAAAATTTTTAATGGTTAACATAATGGCGCAAAGCGCACAACATGCAGAATTATGCCCGTTGTGCGCGTGACGCAAAAGTTGCGTCGAAGACAAATTTGCTCAACGCCCCCACGGGAATAAATTTGCCCGTTTTGCGCTTTGAGCATATTTGTGAGATGCTATAAGTTTACTCCCACTGCGCGCCACCGCAGTGAATCAATCAAATTCCAAATTTCATCATACTTAGTCTGAATTCCAACCAACCCTACATCCAAACTTTTAGCTTTAAGTCTTATTATACTTGTTCAATCTGAAAACATTGTAGATTAAACTGGATACTTATTCACTCTGACTCAGAAACTACATACAAACTTTAAAAATAAATCTGATACATTTTCAATCTGAAGGCATATTCAATAGAATTCACAAACTGCTTGCAAAATTATAGATTAAATCTCATACATATTCAAATTGATGACATTTTAAAAATTAACCAGCCATTCAAATATATTGCTGTACATACAGACTGATACAGATCCAAACTGATTCATTAGCCTATGCTCTTACAAACTGATACATATGATTAAGCCTGGATGGCGGCCCTTGGTCACATAGGTTGGCGGTGCATGGCTACCGTCCCTCTGAGGCAACAGCAATCCCTCCTTTTGTTTTCGATCTCTTGGTTCGAATCCAAATTGAATAAGAAAATGAAGAACAATCGAGTGGGAATATGGTGAAATTACTGTAACCATTGATCCAGACGTTCTAGAATGCTTCGTTGGATGCGAGCCCTTGTGCCCTCCTATGTTCCAGGTTAAAAAATCCATGTTTTTGAACCTGGAACATTGGCGGGCGCAACGGCTCGCATCCAACGAAGCATTCTAAAACGTCTGGATCAATGGTTACAGTAATTTCGATACTTCCTGGGCCCGAGGACGTTGTTCGTGCTTCAATCTTGAAGGGTATTCCGAAGGAGCGGACAAAGTTCGATGATCTTAAGAAGGATGAGATGATCCTCGATCGCTAAAAGCAAAAAAATGAACTGTTAAAAGCTTGGGGGAGGCGTCCATAACAATCTATAACCATCTAGTTACCTCGGTCGACCATCGTCGTTACGTTTATTATCGTCGTTGCCGACTGTCGGCAACAGTGAAACATGATAGGAGTGTCGTCATTGCACGCGTCGTTGTAACCGGCTGTCAAGTATGTATCATACTTGACACAATGTGCTGGTTATGTCCCCCTGATCAGTACTTCTTGGGCGGTTGACCTGGGTGCCCAGTTTCGGGGACGGTCATATGGAAACCCTTTTTCGGGAATCCCTGATTATAAATGGACGAACAGCTGAATGAATGCTATCGTGCATGCTTGATAGCAATAACTGATATCTATATCAAGCATGCACGAACAGCTGAAGGACTTACTGTTTCAATAGGAAGGTTGTGGGGGCAAATAAAGAAGAAGATGATGGAAGAAAGTAGATGAACTTGTGAGAAGATGAGTGCTCCTTGTCCGCCAATTTTATAGGGGAATTGGAGCAATCAAAATGAAGCGTATAATAAGTCCTTAATCCTACAGTAATGCAATGGATCTCGGGAATCAACAATTATTTACTCAACGCGCAAACCGCGGAATACCAACGCGAAAATCTCGTAATCCCAATTATTTTAGCATCTGGACCAAAATTGGTTAATTACTCTCCGCGCATAACAAGGAAACTCAACGATTTTTCGCCTTGATCAACATTGATGCTAATAGGAAAATTACTCCCGACAATACTACTCTCCACTAAGATTTTTTAATACATTTTATTCGACACGCACCCCGGCTAAATAATACAGAAGAGAAAAACTATTATAATTGATTCTCGCGCAAAACGCATGGAAAACGGGAATTGCTCAATGCGCACAATGCAGATGGGTCAATGAGGATGTGACTGATGCAGTACCATATTAACTGTGTGGCTACATCGAAGACCCCGTCAAGCTACAGAAGGGTGCTCGTGAATAAGAAAATACTGCTCCTGAATCTACTGCTGATTGATACCAGACATGTGATTTTCCCAAGAATGTATGACCAGTGGCAAGTGAGCTGGCAAAATTTATATTTTGGCCGTTGTGCGCGGTTAGCAAATTTTTAATGGTTTAAAATTTTGCTCAAAGCGCACAACAAGTATCGCCAGATGGTCACTTTGACCCGGTGTGCGCATTCAGCAAATTTGTTATTGCTAACATAATTTCGCAAAGCACACAACATGCAGAATTATGATCGTTGTGCGCGTTAAGCTCTATAGTTGCGTCGATGACAAATTTGCTCAACCCCCCCCCCACGGGAATAAATTTGACCGTTTTGCGCTTTGAGCATATTTGTGAGATGCTATAATTTTAATTCCACCTCGCAGTGCTCGCACCAGCGCAGTGAATCAATCACATTCCAAATTTCATCATACTTAAACGCGCACAACCAGCAGAATTATGCCCGTTGTGCGCGTTTAGGTAAAGTGTAGATTAAGTCTCATACATATTCTAGTTGATGTTAATTTGAAAATGACCCAGCCATTCAAATATATTGATGTACATACTGATACAGATCCAAACTGATTCATTAGCCTATGCTCTTACAAACTGAAACATGTGATTGTCGGTGTGATCTGCGTGCTTCCCCGTCAACTTCCGCGAGTTCACCGGGCGACCATCTTCGTTCCGTTTATTACCGTCGTTGCCGATTTTCTGCCATCATCGGCTGGCTATGAGTGTAGTCATAGCATGCGTCGGTGTAACCTGCAGTCAGGTATGTAGCCGTTTCAAAGACACCTAGAGAAACTCCGATTCACATGAGGCGTCGAACAACACCAAATGGTTGCATAACAAATAGAATGAGCTTTTTATCTTCGCGATCGGAAAGAACAGGAGGGAGTGTTTGTGTGTCATAGACGAGGTATAGTGAAATGATGAAGGATTTAATGGTTTGGATGGAGTTTATAAAGAGGAGATGGATATGGAGTGTATAGTCGAGGAGTGGAAGGCGAAATGCTCACATATGGAAGGCATTCATCGGGCATGCATGTTTATAAATGGACGATAGCCCTTCGTTGCGTTTATTACCACCATTGCGTAAGTTTCCAACAGCAACCATTTAGCTTTACGTGAAAAGATAACTGGTTGAATTCCATCGTCCATTTCTACCGTAAGCGTCAGGCATTAGGGCTCGCTGTAGGATAACGGAGTATACTCATCAATTTGAATGGTCAATTTCACACTAAATGGACCGTGAAGGCCCTGGAGAAGCGTATGAAATCGGAGGCCTACAGGCTGATGCAGTCGCCTCCCGGATATGCTTCTCTCCCTGGTCTGCGAAGTGCGAAGAGAAGAATGGCCCCCCGGGCCTTTGCGCCCTGGATGTCTGCACTGGGTCACATAGGTTGGCGGTGCATGGCTACCGGCCCTCTGAGGCACAAGCACTCCCTCCTGTTCTTTTCGATCTCTTGGCTCGCAGCCAAAATTGGAAATCCCCGGGAGGAAAGGGACAATTATGATCTGCTTCATCCACAGTCAGAGTTGCCCAATTTGGCTGCGAGCCAAGAGATCGAAAAGAACAGAAGGGAGTGCTTGTGCCTCAGAGAGACGGTAGCCATGCACCGCCAACCTAATTGACCCAGAGCAGCCAACCAGGGCGCAAAGGCCCGGGGGGCCATTCTTCTCTTTGCAGACCAGGGAGAGAAGCATATCCGGGAGGCGACTGCATCAGCCTGTAGGCCTCCGATTTCATACGCTTCTCCAGGGCCTTCACGGCATTCACGGTCCATTTATAGTGTAAAACGACCGATCAAATTGATGAGTATTAAGTCCGTTATCCTACAGTAATGCTAAGGATCTCGGGAATGAACATCTTATTTACTCAACACGTAATCCCACGGAGAAAAACGCGTAAT